>CABHPP010114445.1:0-23378 GCA_902168425.1 Peromyscus attwateri | reverse complement strand
ATAGCATTTGCCTTTGTCTTAACCCAGGGTATTCTGGATTCATCTATATTGTTAAAGATGACAGACTCTCCTTTTTTTTAGGGCTGAATAAGATAGCATTCTACACAGCATCTCTGTAAACTAACCTTTAGGAGGCATAAGGCTTAATTCTGTTCCCTCAGATTCAGGCATCCACTAGGAACATTGGAGCAGACCCCCATAGGTAAGGTGAAATGATTGTGTCAGGGGAATCCAGGTCATCCTTTTCACCAGTGAAAGTAGATTTGAGTGTGAAATACCATGAGAGTTTTAGATTGCGCTACAGAGGAACCTGCCTCTCTTATTCCTACATATATTTGAATCTCTTTTCTTCCTTTTTCCACTCGTGTGGTGTAGACTGGTGAACAAGTTACAGGATTTCTTTTCTTTCTTAAAGAAAATAAATTTATGGTTTTAAATTCTGTGTAGGCATGTGTGTCTTTTGAGTGTGGGTATGTGCAGAGTGTAGGTGCCCACAGATCCCAGAGACATTGGATTCCCCGGATCTTGAAGTGGTTCTTATCTCTGGTCCCTTCCTGTTATTCCCTGTTGCTTCCTGAGGTGTGAGGCGAGCAGCTTTTTTCTACTATCCATTCCCATTGACACATACTCTGCATCGTCTCTGTCAAGTCAAACTTAGGCAGAAACCTCTGAAGACATGATCTACAAAAAAAAAAATGTTTTCTCCTTTAAATTGTTGATCTTGGGTGCTTCCCATAGCAATAAAGAGTCTGATGGACACATGTGAATCAAAGTTTTTGTTGGAATTGTTAAAGAGTGGAAATTATCACTTTACTAGAGCTGTTAGCTCACCAAAGTGCAAAACTGATACATAGTCTTCTAGAAAAGTCTGAACTAGTGCACAAGCAAAAATGTGATTAAAAAATAAGCATCTGTAGTATTATAGCTGCCGATAACCAGTGTTAGCCTTTTGTTGTAGGAATACAGCTGTGGATGGCAGGGCTGTGGAAGGAAAGAAAAAAAATGACTGGAAATTACCTCAGGATTCCAGTCCCAATTTCTCCCAACTAGCAGATTGCCTCTTTTTCTTATCTTTTTAAAGATTCTGTTTCTTTACCATAGAAAGGTAAGAGTTTTGACATCTGTGTTCACTCAGTGAGTAAGAGTATAATTTAAAAAAAAAATTTGTAACAGGGTTTCACTGTCCTGGCTAGTCTAGAATTGACTGGGTTGGGGTTGAGAATTTAGCTGGGGGGGGGGGGGAGAAAAAAAAAAAAAAAGGCAACTAGAATTCACTGGGTAGACCAGCCTGCCACCACCTTCCAGCTCACAGAGATGCCTTTGCCCTCTGGGTGCTGGAATTAAAGGTGTACACCACCATGTCCAGCTATATAAGTAAGTATTCTTAACCATCCTTAAGAGGAAAAAAAATACATAGAGAGAGAATAAAATGGAGTGTTTACCACCCCTGCAAGTTTTATTTTTTAGCCAATAAGATATTAAGAAAACCTTGTAATCATAATAAGCCAAAAAGCTCCACAGGGTGAGTCTCCAGACAGAAGAAGTACAAAGGGAAGCTGTGAACTGTGATGACAGAGAGGACCAGAGAGGAAAGTGCCCCGGTAGTCTTCTTTTGCTCTGGGAAATCCTGAGCTACTCTGGGCAAAAGTGGTCCCTTGTAGCCGAGTCTGTGGTTCCACTAAGTGTTTTCCATGAATAGACATGCTTCCGAGTATCCCGCTTCTACCTGGGACGGATGGCAGTGTGAGGAATGGCGGTGTTTTCCCATTGGCTGTGGCACTTCCTGTGCCTTGGGGCTGTCGGGTCCAGGGACACAGTGAATGTGGGGGCACAAGCAAATACCATCCATCTCATGACCACCACTTTCATCTCTTAACTTCCTGGAAACTAAGACGGGGGTGTCAGCAGTCAGGGGAGGAGAACAGAACATTCCCCAGGACACCTGAAGTTCAAGGTTGACAGCAGCACGGATGTAGAACAAGTAACCCCACATAATGTTCCGTTTGTGAAATTCAGTCCCGCGTGTTGGCTTAACATCAAGGCTGTGTGCTGTTCATTAAAACATGAGCATTCTGATCTTAGGACTTTGAAGATAGGAATCACTCATCCCAAACCAGACACTACCCACAGAGGCTGAGGAGGAAGCCAAACATGGTGAATGATTAGCAGAATGGCCAGACGGCTCCAAAATCTGGGGATGCAGAATGCATGCAAAGTTATTCTAAGAGGGAAAATAGCCTGACCACAGAAACCCATGGAAGTCCTTCACTCCTCTTATCTGCCTCCCTCACCTGAGGGTCCCCTATATTTCTGGTACTCCGGGCATAGCCAATGCCATTTGTCTGACTCCAATAGGTGATAAAATAGAGAGAAAGTTCCTCAGAATTCATTTCACATGAGTTTGTTAACTGCGGTGACACGCTCCTCACAGAGCTTTAACGTGTAGTGTATACACACACACACACACCACACACACACTTCACAAATGTCCATTAACAATGAGTCTTTAGAATTAGAGAATACAGAGCCACGTGTGGTGGCTCATGTGTGTAATCATCCCAGCACTTGAGATGCCGTGGCAGCGGGAGTGTCATCAGTTTGAGGACAAGTGTGAGGACATAGTGAGGTTTAGGCTAGCATAGGAAAACAAAAACAAAAACAAAACAAACAGGAAACAGAAGGCAACCAGAAAATGTCATGAGTGCTGTCTAGAGTGAATTTGAAGAGTATTTCACTGGCCAGAGTGATTCATGGGAGAGACACAGAGTTAGAAGAGCTGCCAGATGTGCACCTAAAACTGACAATTACTGGGGGAGTTGTAGTGTAAGGTAGTTTCAGAACCGTCTTTTAGTCTATCTGTCTGCGGTGACTTGGGTTGCCGTTGTTGTCATTCCCATCTTCATCGGTGTTTGTAACCCTTTTTGTTCCACTGGGACATTGTTCCAATGGGAAGGAGACTGGGTGTGTGGCCAAGGCTTAGATGGGGACCCACAGGTGACATTTTGATGAGGATTCTAAGCCTAGATTTTTCTTAATTTAAACAAAAGCGCCAGGTGGTGGTGGCGCACGCCTTTAATGCCAGCACTCGGGAGGCAGAGGCAGGCGGATCTCTGTGAGTTCAAGGCCAGCCTGGTCTACAAAGCGAGTTCCAGGACAGCCAGGACTGTTACACAGAGAAACCCTGTCTCGAAAAACAAAACAAAAACAAACAAACAAACAAACAAAGCGTGAGGGCTATCTATTGCTTACTTACTACTTGCTTACTATTCTAGAACCCTCTCCACCCTATCTGTCTGCTTCTGTACCTCAGGAGTCGGTGCTTATGGACAGCAGTGAAGACCTTCCCTCTGTGCTTCTGGCAGGACTCTGGTGAGCAGTCTTTCCCTGGAGCCCCTCATGGCAGGTTGGTTGTATGGTTACAGAAGGCCATAGCTCCCATAGCTCGGGCTGCCCATGTCCCTGGACATCAGGAAGATGCAGTTAATAGCTCTTCGCCATTGCTAACCCTTGAATGCTTTTAGCATTCATGCCAGCATGCCTTCAATGCTCTTTAGACAATGTGTTTAATACTGTGACTCGACTGGAACATGGAATTCTGGATCCGTGGATGATACAGTAGTAGATATCAAAAGTGGCTTCAGGAATGACCCTCAAGATGGAATTCTGGACAAGATCCTTGTCTTAGTTAGGGTTACTGTTGCTGTGATGAAACACCATGACCAGAGCAACTTGGAGAGGAAAGGGTTTACTTGGCTTACACTTCCACATCATATAGTTCATCATTGAAGAAGTCGGGACAGGAACTCAAACAGGGAGGAAACCTGGAGGCGGGAGATGATGCAGAGGCCCTGGAGAAATACTGCTTACTGCCTGTTTTCTTATAGAACCCAGGACCACCAGTGCTGTGGGATGGTCTGTATGTCAAATTGCTCTGATTGGTCAATAAATAAAACACTGATTGGCCAGTGGCCAGGCAGGAAGTATAGGCGGGACTAACAGAGAGGAGAATTGAGAGAACAGGAAGGCGGAGGGAGACACTGCCAGCCGCCACCATGACAAGCAGCATGTGAAGATGCTGGTAAGCCATGAGCCACGTGGCAAGGTATAGATTTATAGAAATAGATTAATTTAAGATGGAAGAACTAGATAGCTAGAAGCCTGAGCCATTAGGCCAAACAGTTTAAACAATATAAGTCTCTGTGTTTACTTGGTTGGGTCTGAGCGGCTGTGGGACTAGCGGGTGACAGAGATTTTGTCCTGACTGTGGACCAGGCAGGAAAACTCTAGCTACACACCAGCCTAGGAATGGCCCCACCTACCATGAAGTAGGCCCTCCCCCATAAATCATTAATTAAGAAAATATCCTACTTGCTTGCCTCCAAATCTTTTTTTTTTTTTTTTTGGTTTTTCGAGACAGGGTTTCTCTGTGTAGCTTTGCGCCTTTCCTGGAGCTCACTTGGTAGCCCAGGCTGGCCTCGAACTCACAGAGATCCGCCTGCCTCTGCCTCCCGAGTGCTGGGATTAAAGGCGTGCGCCACCAATGCCCGGCTTGCCTCCAAATCTTATGGAGGCATTTTCTCAATTGAGGCTCCCTCCTCTCTGATGACTCTAGCTTGTATCAAGTTGATATAAAACTATCCACTATAGTCCCTCATGTATTTGAGAAATACATGTATAATCTCCTTCTCAGAGAAAAATGTGACATTTAACTTTTACCACATAGAGACATCACAATTACTCCTTGATTATTAATTTGATTAATAATTATTCATTGCCTGAATTGCAATTAGGAGAACTGAGGGTTGAGAGAGGAAATGACCCTGGCAATTCCATGATGCGCTCTCAATAGTGACTCCAAACATTTGGGGATGCGCTTGTGGTGCACAGCAGTTGTGCTGTCCAATATGGGTAGACACTAATGGTGACTATTTACATTAAACTTAATTAATTAAAATCAAATAAAACATATGAAGAAGGGGGATGAATTAGAACAAAGATGCTTATGTATAACAATGTCGTAATGAAACCCATGACTTTGTATGCTAACCTAAACTATTTATTTAGAGCTGGTGAGGTGGTGAGTGGGTGGAAGCTCTTGCTATGCAAACCCAATGACTTGAGTTCAATCCCCGGAAGCCACGGAGAAAGGCAAGAAGTGACTCTTGAAAGTCGTCTGCTAGCTTCCACACACAAGTAACTAAAAATTTCTAAATTAACCTAAAGGTGAAATAAGTATAAAATTCAGTCACTTTAGTGGCAAACGTCCAAGTGGACGCCATGCTACAGCACAGCACAGACGTGGAGCATCTTTATTACTGCAGGGGGTCACACTGGAAAATGCAACCCAAGATAGTACATAGAGCAAGACGACAAAGTGAAAGCCTGAAGCATCCAACTCGGATGAGCAGAGGATGGAGATGAATGCATGCCTCTCCCAAAGGGATTGCTGGCTCTTGCAGTGGTAGGGCAGATGTGGTAAAGAATGGTGTCATGTTACATGGGGTATGTACAGCAGCTCCAATAAGTGCTTGGCTTTGCCATTCTGACGTTAGTCAAGGGTGCTGGTGGGAGAGGAAAGAAGATGCTAAGGTACGTGGGAGGGGAGAACAGATGAGATTAGAACCTTGACTCCTCGTATCCCCCCAGGCCCTCTCTTTCTGTTTGAGAACACTCTCCCACCAGAGAGAGAAAGCCTTCTCCAGTTAAATCCCTCCCAGCAGCTGTAGATGGGAGAGTGACACCACAGGAGGATGTAACCCAGAGGCAGGAGCCTCTGATGACCTCCATGTCTGTAACGATGGGTTCCAGCAAGGCCTGGTCTGCAATAAGATAGGAAATCAATACACTAAAGCAATGACTCGACCTTCTTGGTCAGTGTTGGCCAGTGTGGACAGCATGGATGCGAATAACTTCTACAAATGTTTGACTGTGTGCAGTGAAACTAAGGAGTGGATGGTACCACAGTTATCAACATGAGGCTAGACATCTAAGAGAGATGTAAGTCATCTGTTGAGTGGGCCAGTTAAAAACTAGCTGTTGTCGGGCAGTGGTGGCACACATCTTTAATCCCAGCACTCGAGAGGTAGAGGCAGGCAGATCTTGGGGAGTTCGAGGTCAGCCTGGTTTTCAAAGCAAGTTCCAGGACAGCCAGGTTACATAGAGAAACTCTGTCTCAAAAAACAAACAAACCAAAAGAAGGAGGAGAGAAGGAGAAGGAGAAAAGGAGAAGGAGATGGAGAAGGAGAAAAGGAAAAAGATAAGGAGAAAAGGAGGAGGAGGAGAAGAAAAGGAAGAGGAGGGGGAGGAAGAAGAGGAGAAAAAGAATAAGGAGAAGTAGCTATCTACATTATCTACATTTAGTGAAACTGGCATGTCAAAACTGCCCTGGTAACTCTTGTCAGATTGAATTTTCAGCGGTGATGGGAATTTTCCTAGTATTTGTACTGTTCCAAATCTTGTGCTATCGTGGTTATTGAACTAGTAAAAAACGGCCATTACAAGTAAGGGATTGAGTTTCACATTTTACTTCATCATAATAAATTTCCTTAACACCCATGTCTAGCAGCTGCTCTGTTGGACTGTGACACTGTAGTGTAAGGAGTGGGAAGGTTCAGGAGAATGGACCTGGATGAAATAAGCTGTTTAGCCATCTCTCACCCCAATCATAGGGACTTGTAATACTTTTTCTTCTGACCACACTGTGGCTTCACCTGACTGGTTGATTCTTGTTGTTATTTTTGTTTTAATTTCTTATAAAGAGCTTATGAACAAAAAAAATATTGCACAACAAAATTAATCAGACCCAAAGTATGTACACCTCAATGAACTTCTATACCGTTAGAATAGCCATTCTGTAGGCATGTAGGTTTTGATACATGGAGTTACTATCTTTCTTTTTTGAGGAGTAGTTTTTTTCGTTTCTGTTTGTATTTTCTCTTTAACCCCAAAACTATCTAGAAGAATGTCTTTTTTAAAATTATGTGGGGAGCTGTTTCACTGTACTGCTGCGTCTTTAAGATGGCGCTGACACCCTGTCCCTGCCTTCCCGCCGGCAGGACATTAGGACAAAGGCATCTCCGTATTTGGGCTTTGGTATTCGATTACGGCTTGCTATGGCATATGTGTACCTATCCTGGGATCCCACGTGGCTTGTGGTGGTCGGTGGAATGAGACCTATAAAGGCTGGGACGGGCTTCCCTTTATAGAGTAAGAGTAAGACAAAGAACAAAGGCCTGAAATAAAACAACTTGAAGAAGAGCTCGGTGTTGCGTATTCCTTGCTGGTTGAGGTGGACACGACAAAATTACAGTTTTTTAGTGTATGTGTGTGTGTGAGTGTGGGGGGGCATGTGTGCACATGCATGCATGCATGCATGCACATGCTACAGATCACATGTGGAGGTCAAAGGACATCTTGAGCAACTTGGTTTTCCCTTCACCTTGTGGCGTCCGGGGATTAAATGGTCAGACTTATAGCAAGCACCTTTACCCACTGAGGCATCTCACTGGTCCTAAAAATATATCTTTTAATTTCAAAATAAATTGCACCATCCCCTTTTCAATCCCTTTTATGTTGATGTTATTTCTTCATTTTTTTAAATATACAGATTGCTTTTCATTATATCTGTTCCTTGAGCAATATTCAAATCATATATATTCATATCAACTTTAACCTGATACATTTAAGTCTAAGTGGGTATGTTCTGCTCTTTGACTATGGCTCTGGGTTATTCCCTTCTCTGTCTATTTTTACCGTTTTTTGTTTTCTGCATATATATATGCATATATGCTTAATACCTCACCACATTGTCAACTTATTAACGTTCATAATTGTTACATCTTCTTGGTGAGTGAACATAATAGAAAAGGACAATGTCTTTGTCCCTCTGCATTGCTGATGTCCTTACCTTGCATTTTCTTTTGTCTCATGGTAGTATTACAACAACATCATTATTGTCCATTAAGGCCTACATTTCTGCTTTATGTGTGTGTATGTTCCACTGTTTTAATCACATGCCTCACAAATACTATGTAGTTTGACTTAGAATTTTACATTGTTCTAAACAATTGTGTTACTTTGGCAGAATTTAAGATACTTACATTTATTATGCTTATTGATGCATTTGGATTTACTGTTGAATTTTAAGCCCTAATTCTTCCTTTAAAAACTAGGTGGAAACCAGGTAGGGCATGATAGTTCATGCCTTTAATCCTAGCAATAGGAGGCAGGGACAGGTCATCCTATGTGACTTTCTAAGGTCAGCCTGATTTGATCTACATAGCCAGGCCAACCAGTTACACACACACACACACACACACACACACACACACACACAGAAAGAGAGTTCAGTAAGTTTAGACTAGTTACATGTATTGTGTCTTTATATTCATCACTTCTCATCTGTGTAAAACTTTGTTACTGAAAATTATGACATGTCACTTAGGCAGAGCTATTCTTGGCTTCTCAGAACACCAAGAATTTGTGTGACAGTCTCTGTTCTTTTGTTCCTCAAATAAATGCAGTTTGGGGGACTCCAGAAATGGTTCAGCAGATAGAAGCACTTGATATGCAAATGTGAGTTCAAACACCCAGCCCCCGCTGGGAAAAGGCGAGGACTTTGGAGTCAGGGAAAGGGAGACAAGATCTCCGGGGCTTGCTGGCTGCCAGCCTAGCTCCAGATTCAGTGAGAGACCCTGACCCTAGGAAGCAAGTTGGAGAGTGATAGAGCAGGACCCCTGACATTCTCTCTCTCTCTCTTTCTCTCTCTCATATTTCTTTCTCTCTCTCACTTTCACACACCCACAGTTTTAAAAAGATTTTAAACAATGAAATTAAACAAAAGGTTATGTCACCTCAGAGCAACAGCACAAAACATAGCCATTACTAGTTAGTGTCTTCCCGTCACTAAGAAAGACTGAAATGTTTTTAGACACCTAAGAAGCAATGGAGTGAGGTAGTGAGTTATGTATACTCTGAGAGTCTGCTGGAATCCCACTTCCACCACAGAAACTCTATTTAAAAAAAAAAAAAAAACCGCTCCGCAAAACCCTTGGCACATAGCAAGAACTCCAGAAATGGTGGCTGATAGCAACATTGAGCATGTTAGCCCAAGCCCAGGATGCTGGACACGACCATTTTCACAGAAATTCCCCAAGGACAGCAGCAGGGCTCCTTGAAAACTGATCTTGTCTCTGTGAAGACACAGGCATGTCCCTCAGTGTTCTTAGCATCCCTGAAGTTTCAGCCTTTGAACAGAGGGCCTGAGAGTTAAGCAGGTGCTAGAGTGACTGGCCTTCTGCCTCTAACTTTTGCCCTCTTTTTACCTGTTCAGTCTGCAGTTGCTGAATTAGGAAGACCTGGCCTTAATGAAATATTCAGTCCCAGATCTTTTCATGTCCCAAATTAACTTTAATGAGCAAACAAAGAAAGATCAAGAGAGCCGCGGCTGGGACTGGGGGGACCTTTGAAGCACCAGCCAGGATGGGGTAGATGCCCTCTGGCAATCGACCAGCGTTTGCTTTTGATGACAGCAAACCCTCAGATCTCATCCATCTAAGCTGAAAACAAGGGGCTGTAGTACCAGAAGACTGGATTCCACCTTTTGCAATGCCTCTGTGTGCCGCACTGAGCAAACAAAAGCCAGACATCTGCTTCAAGCAAGAAACGATCTGATTCCCCTACTGCATGACGTAGGTAGTGCCTGAAGAAGAAGACACTGTCTCAGTTCTCAAGAATCCCACGTTCAGGAACAACAGTGGAATGCGCACAAATAACACATAGTTCCCCAAGAAGAGGGGGCTGTGGGGTGTCATAAAAGAGATGCAAGCTTCCATCCAGTAGAGGAATGCACAGTTGCACCCACTTTGGGGGGACTGGGGAAGTTCTATGCAGGAAGTCAGAGGGGCACTACCTCTTAAGAATACAGAGTCTGAGCCAATGTGCCAGGTGAAGTACATGCCATGAGCATTGCCTCAAAAGTCCAGAGGATGTTCTGAGCACAGGGAGTGCTACCTTCCCTGACTCTTCTATCTTTGCTTTTTGGTATTTGGTTTGGGGTGTGTGTGTGTGTGTGTGTGTGTGTGTGTGTGTCTTGCTCCTTGGCTCAGGTTGGCCACAAGCCCATTATCTTCTTTCTTTCAAGTGCTAAGATTATACGTGTGCACCACCATACCTGGACTTACGTGTGGTGTTAAAATATTTTTGGTGTGGATATGAATATGTATGTGTGATATATGTGCATATATATATATGCATTACAGAGGTCAGAGAAGGATATCCTCTCTCCTAACCCACCATTCTCTTTAATCCCTTTGAGATTGGGTCTCTCACTGAACCTCAAGTGGGCTGACATTTAGCAAGCCCCAAGCAATCCTTCTGTCTCCTCTGCCACCACCGCGATGGCATTGGGGTTACAGGTGCTCGGGCAGCCATGTTTAGCTTTTTGATGGGTCCTGGGGATTTGAACTCACTTATACAGCAAGTGCTCTTACCCACTGTGCTATCTCCCCGGCCCCTTATTTATGTTTTTATGGGAAATTCTGCTCAGTCATGCTTATCTTTGGTTTCCTCCTAAGTAAGATGGGGCTAGGCCAATCTTTATTATAAAGATGTAATGATTTGTAGTGTAATAGGTTAAGTGGGAGGATATTGAAAGCAGAGGCCCTCTTCTGGCCTCTGTAGGCACCAGGCATGCAGCTCGTGCACAGACAGACGTGCAGACAAAACACTCAGACAGACATGCAGACACATAAGATAAAAATAAATACATCTAAAAAATTATATTTAATTTTTTAAAGGCATTAAGTGAGCCAGGGAGGAAACAGGAGACCATGGGAGGTGTTGGCAGTTATCTAGAAGGAACTGGGGGTGGTAAGAACCCAGATGAGGTAAAGGAGGAAAAGAAGGGCTCAAATTCTGTGGGCTTTTGAAGGCAGTGTCAAGAGGACGTGGAGATGAGTCGGGTGTTTGGTGTGGGAGACAGAGCAACATGGAGGAAATGGCAAAGCTTTAGGGCAAGAAATTGGAAAGATAAATCTGCATTTTGTTGAAATGAACAAAGATGGATTAATAAGATATGGGAGGTTATTAAATGGACCAGTTTACCTAAGTCTGACATTCAGGTTTTGATGGCAATCTGCTATAAATGCCTGGAATTTGGGAATAGACATGCAAAGATATACTTTGGGGTGTTAACTGTACTTCCGATGAGTCCTTTTTGTTTGTCTGTTTATTAGGTTTTGACTTTCTGAGACAAGGTCTTGCCATATAGGCCACACTGGCATCAAACTTGCGCTGATCTTCCGGTTTGTGCCTCCTGAGTACTGGATTGCAGGCGTGCGCCAGCACATCTGGCTCTGGAGATTTTCAAGGGAGTAGTTGTCAAGAACAGTAAAAGAATAAAGCTCCACCCTGTTTGTAAACTGAAAATTAGCCCAGCAGTCTCGTGTGTGTTTGCAGGTAACTAGAGGCCCCTGGTTTACAAACTATGAACTTTATTTATGCCAACAGCAGAAACCAGAGCACCCGCGCTTTCCTGCCCTGCTTCCCAGCCACAGTTCTCAGGGACTGTGAAGAACATCGGAAGACGCTTAGCCACACAAGAGGCCACATACAGGAAGGAACTCCAAGCTTAGCAAAACTGGATCTTTTGCAATAGCAAGCAGCATGCTACCTTTTGCTCTGAGATCCCTATTTCCAGACCCAAAGATGTTTGCCTTTCAAAATCCTTGAAGAAAGTCCAAAGTGTGTTAGAACAGTTAAAAAGTGTCTTCAGACAAGCATGGTGATACATGCCTTTGATCACAGCACTTAGGCACCAGAAGCAGGCAGAGCTTTATGAGTTCAAGGCTAGCCTGGTCTATGTACAACTTCTAAGCCAGCCAGGGCTACATAGTGAGATCTTGTCTCAAAAAATAAAAAGTATTAGCTCGTTGTGGTGGTTGCACACCTTTAATCCCAGCACTCAGGAGGCAGAGACAGGCAGATCTCTGAGTTTGAGGCCAGCCTGGTCTACAGAGAAAGTTCCAGGACAGCCAGGGATACACAGAGAGACCCTGTCTTGAAAATAAACAAACAAGCAAAATAACAGTAAAAAGCTGCCATACAGCAAAGGAGATAATCACCTAATGAAAAGGCCACAGCTGGATGGTAAAAGAGAGAACCAACTCCCCCCAGGTTGTCCTTTGACCTCCACATGCACATAACCCACACACATATACACAAAACCAATAAATGTGATAACAAACAATTTTAAAAGAAAAATGAAATCATGACATTTGTAGGAAAATGGATAGAACTGGAAATGATTAAGTAAAATAATCCAGACACAGGATCATAAACATTCTTTGACAGGTGGAGCCTATATTTGCATATATATGTGATATATATATCATATTGTTATAAAATATATATGTGTGTGTTGGAAAAAGAAATAAACAGACTCCATGGGGAATTGTTCCCCAACATTTTGATGGTGGCATTCTCCTTGGGAACCCTTTGAAAGCTTTAAGGGACATTTTCAGTTTCATAATGATTGGAAATGTTACTGCTGTTACAAAGACCAAGGCTAGAGATATTGAACATTCCATGATGTATGAGACCGTCTCAGGCAAAAGGGATCTTTGATGTCCCACCCAAGTGTTGAATGTTCCGTCAGGCATTTGTTTAAATGAAAAGCGGAAGAAGAGATAACATTGCTATCCAGCAAGAACGGTTGTTTTACTCAGACATTAGCAGGCATCACTAATATACTAATCCACATGCACAAAATGTAATGGAGTTACAGGTAGTCGTGAGCTGCCTGACATGGGTGCTGGGACTCAAACCCGGATCTTCTGCAAGAGCCGCAAGCACTCTTCACCGCTGAGCCATCTCGATACCCTCCCTGCCCAGTCCTTTTCATTTTGAACTTCACGCCCCAGTTCACAGTGCAGACTGTGTGCCACTGGAGTGTGTAAGTGCACAGCTCACAGAGGTACCAAGAGGGAAGCAGGACATCTTAATCATGCTTTTGTAAGCCTTGTCCTCTCAGTTTTCGCAACGCCCTGGTGACTAAGAGTTAGCACTCTTTTTAAATATATGGTGACGGTGACATTCAGCTCAGCTATGCTGCTTTCCAAGTTTATGTAGTGAGAAAAGATTGGAAACTGAACCTCACGGTCCAACCTTGGCAGCTGGTTTTATGACGTCAGCGTGAGAGAGAAGGCACAGGGACAGTGTTTGGTGGAAGATGGAGTCCATGCAGAAAGGGAAAATGAAAAGGTGCCCCAAATTTGTACTCATACACTTAGAATTCCATGTTCAGTAGTAGGACATTTGAGGGAAAATGCAGTTATGTGCTACTGTGATCTGATAGGTCATTTATGGGAAACCATCCAGAAGAGTGAGAATGTCCAAAGAGAACAGAAGGTCACCCTTACAAACTTCAGTGTTCTTAAGTGGTAAGTGTGAATCGCATGAAGATAACCACATAACTTGTAGCCAGTTCAGTCACTCTTTAGACAGTGTTCACCAGTTTAGCCAACTGATTCATTCCCAAAATGGGGGGGGGTGTTGTAAGATGCACATTAATTGAGGAATAAAATTGAAAATTGATAGCAGGAAGAGTTAGATAATATACTGGCAAAAGAATAAACTGACATGCAGGACAAAATCTAAACATTACTGAAAGTTTGGGATTTTGTGCAGATGATCACAGAACACCCCCCATCCTGCTCCCCTCACTGCTGGTTTCCACGGTCCAGTCCATAGAGATAGGACAAGTAAGTGAGCCAGAAGAAACAGAAATTAAACTAGATCCAACACACTTTATTAAAGATGTCAGAGAAGGGTACAGCACTTGGCTGGCATTCAGGAAGCCCCAGGACTGCCAAAAAAAATTAGTGGAGGGGCTGGAGAGATGGCTGGGCAGGAAGAGTGCTTGATGCTCTTTGAGAGGACCCTGGTTTGGGTCCCAGCACCCACAGCAGGTGGCTCACAACTGCCTGTAATTCCAGTCCCGGAGAATCTGGTGCCCTCTTCTGGCCTCCATGGGCACCTACCTGCACGGACATGGTGCACAAACATACACTAGACACACATGCATACATTAAAATAAATCTTTAAAAACCAGTGGCAGAGATGTCCAAATACGTTCAAGTTCATCTTGAAACTGGATAAAAATTAAGGAAGAAGAAAAGAAGAAATTCGTTATCCCTTATTCTACCTCCATTCTAGTTCTCTGAGCAATTTGGTGGCGGTTAAGTCGGTTTTTTGATCACTAAGAAGCATGTACTGAACATTTTTATTCTCAGAGGACTACAGGAAGGTCAAGTCTCAAAGTCATGGCCCAGCATTTTCTATGTTGATGCAAGTGGAGAGCGCTCAAGACCTTTTGAGGGGAATTCAGGTTCTTAGAGACTTTTTAAGTAACAGGAGCACACACTCCCCCTTCCCTTGCAGGAGAAATCACATGAGAGGATCCAGGTCAGAGTGATTCCCAGAGAGGGAAGGTCCTCTTAATCATGACCATCAACAGATTATGGGGTTCACCTGATATAGTCAAGCTGCCTCTAATACTGACTCAAGTAGCTTGGATATTCTGTTCTTGGTTCCCTAGTCTTTCCTCCCAAGTGAAGAGCTGCAGAAATCCTTTTAGGTGACCTGAGACTCAGTACCTGTGCATCAATGTTTTCTGACTCCCTGGGTACCAAAGGTCTGTGATGGAAATGTGGGAGGAACTTCTGCCCCCAGAAGCAGCTCTTTCCAGACTGTGAAGTATTCTCATACCCTGCCCTGAGAAGGAAGAAGAGACCCATGTAAATAAATGTGAAGACTGCCCCAACACCTCCATTCTCCCTAGAAAACAAGACCCTCCCTAAATCCTGCTCCACGGACCTATGCTGACTGATCTAACCTGCCCCCACCCACTCCTTCAGGAAAAGACATGATGGATTGATGGAACAGGAAAATTTGTTTTTAGTCAAAATCAAAACCCCAATCCTCGGGTAATAAAATATTAAACACTACTGATAATTAGATGTCAATCTTATGGGTTAATTCTGGGGCAAAGCAGGTGGGAATGGACCCACATACGGGGATTTAATGTTGATGAGTAGGAGGTACAGTCTTAGTGAATGGGAACAGGATAACTACATAAAGGCTGGATTTGGAAGCTTGGAAAAATGGCCCCGTCAGCATGAGAAAGAATAAACAAACCCATGTGCTCACAAAAGACAAGGAAGCTGCTCTCCGTTAGTTCAAGACAGAAAACAAAATAAGGGGGTGGGGATGTGGCTCAGTTGCGAGTTTGCTTACCCAGCATGCACGAAGCCAGCCCTGGGTTTCCTCCCCAGCATCCGGCACAGTGACACACACCTATGACTCCAGCACGGTGGAGGTGGAGGCAGGAGAACCAGAAGCTCAAAGTCATCCTTGGAAACACAGCAAGATCAAAGAGGGGGAAACAAGAAACCGACAAAGCAGAGACTCTGGAATTCTCCAAATTCATGCTATTCAAGTTTAGGCAGCGCCAAAATCCCAACCAAGACAGTGATGTAAAATCTGACACAATAAAAAAAAATCTAATCGGTGAAATTTGGGGGTGCCTTGCAGGAACAGAGGAGGTTCCCAAAGGACAAAACACCCTCAGCTGCTGTGGGTTTCCTGATCAGCTACATAGCTCTGACCTAGGAGTTCGCTAGGGCCTCTGGAACAAAGTCCAAAAGACAGAGTGATTTAAACAACAGGAAGTTACTGTTAGTTCTGGGGGCAAAGAGTAAGAGAGAGAGCAAGGCATAAGCACACTGATTCCTGAAGGCTACAGAAATACTACCCGGATTGTTTGTGTGCTGGTCCACATGCCCTGGATGTACGTTCAAGTCTTCTCTTTTAATAAGGACACCTGCTATATTGGATCAGGGGCCCACCCTACTCCAACAGGACCCAACTTAGACAATCCTATCTGCAATAGTCTTTTTTTTTTCAAATAAGATGATCTTCTGTAGCACTGGAGACTTCAGTATATGAATACACAATTCACCTCATAACAGAGTGAATCCACAAAGAGGCATACACTCATGATGGAAAAGAAACTCCCCGGTCAAGAAATGCAGCCATCTGGACAAGGGGAGTCTCTGCCACTCAGGCTCAAACTCAGGTTCCTCAGCTGTTATGGAGAGGGAACAACCTTCACTTAATACAGTAGTTAGAAAGATCGGACTTGACCAAATCCAAGGAGCACCTTGAAAACTGTGATATACTATGCAAGATTTTAATTTTAAATTTAGCTCATTCAAAATAATAACGTCCACTTATTTAGCACTATGACAACCCTATGTATTATGGTAAGGTAGGGGCTCACCCGGTCAGTCACGTGATTTCCCTCGCTGGTGAAGAATTCAGGGACAGGTGTTAAATGAAGATGCTGTCGGAGAAATGGTAGTTTGCTACAGGGCCTCTGGGTGAGGCCTTCCCTTATCACATATATGAGGAGCATGAAGAAATATGTCTCCATATAGACAGCTTGACATACGTAAAATGAAGCTGTGAGGATGTGGTAGCTAGAAGTGTGGTGGCCATCTTGAAACTGGTGCTCGCTAATCTGAGGACAAAGGCTAGTTATGAATGGCTGAGGAAAAAAAAACCAAGCTAGAAATAACCTGGATCCTAATCACTTCTCCAACCAAATTAACCAGCTCAAGTGGTAGATTTCCTCTAGAACACTTGTTAGATTAAAGTAAATTTTTTTTTAAAGTTCTAGAAGGGCTGTGGTGGTACACATCTTCAATCCCCCAGGAGGCAAAGCCGGATGGATCTCTGAGTTTGAGGCCAATCAAAGCAAGTTCCAGGACAGCCAGGGCTATACAGAGGGACCCTGTCTCAACAAACACAAACAAACAAGAAAACTTCAAGCCAGTGAAACCAGGGTTTCCTATTATTTATAGCCCAAATAACACAAAATGAGTTATCTCATCGATTTGTGTGGAACAAATGAAGTATTTCCTATAAAGTGTTTAGCCACCACCGCCCGGCACTCGGGAGGCAGAGCCAGGAGGATCTCTGTGAGTTCAAGGCCAGCCTGGGCTACCAAGTGAGTTCCAGGAAAGGCGCAAAGCTACACAGGGAAACCCTGTCTCAGAAAAAAATAAATAAATAAAAAATAAAGTGTTTAGCCTTGTGAAATGTTAAAATTATTAATAAAACACTTCATTGTGGAACTTTTCATTGCTTCTTTACTAGTAAGTATCAGACTCTTCAAAAAACATGTATCAGAACACTTGGCCAGAACATACTCAGTTTCCAAACACTACAGCAGAGGGGGTTTTTGTTGTTGTTGCTGTTGTTGTTTTTGTTTTTGTTTTTTTAGTTTTATGAAGAAAATTATAGATTTTCTCACAAGATAGTTAATAACAAGCATCATTAGTCAATAGACTTCCCCCCAGCGGTAACCATGATGAACACCCCAATGTAAACACTGCCTTTGTGATGTGGATGGAGATCATGTCCCCAAGAAGAATGTTTTGATTCTGACACTGGTAAGTGGATTCAGAGGAAATGTAAGTACTTTGAAAAAGACAGAAATGGCAGACCTTTCCCAAACTGTCTAGAAGATGCCAGAACTCCAGGCTCTGGGGCCTGGAAGGGACACACGAGCCCAGGCCAGGGTCTCTCTCCCTCCTTTTTCACTGGGTTTCTACCTTCTCTAGAGCCAGTTTCCCTTATGAGCTGCATGAGAGGAAACCTTCTCCCCATAGGCTGTTTGGACTACCCGGAATACACGTGGATCCTGCACCCACATCTTACCACATCTTCAGAGTGGCTGCCAGAGACCAGATGGCCTGGCATGAGATCTGAGACTCGGTACCCTTTGCTGATTGCAAACATTAGCCCCTTGTCCCTGAGGGGTCACCGAGGGTGAGGAGCTGGGGAGCTTCTCCTTGTCCACACACCGGTGGACAACAAGAGAGGAAGTCAGGTGACAAGGGTCTGGAGGGACTTACCACATAGGTCAGTGCCAAGGACATATGGGCAGGTTGGGCAGGGCTGTCTATGCCAGGGAGAGATGTGAGAGCCCTTAGAAGACTTTTGTCCTATTCTGCCAATGTGATCTGTTGCCCCTGCACCACCCCCAACAACCCTTACCACCAGAAAACCCTCACCCTAACTGCTCCCCATTTCCAGACACCCATCTATTCAACTCCAATTTCAAAACAAATGTCAAATGCTTTGTAAAGATCACCAATCACACTTATATGTTCCGACTACATCACCACCATAAAATCTAAATCCAGACTAATTTAATTAAGTACAAACCAATGCTTTTCAAATTTGTTATGCACCCAAATCAACTGGAGAACCAAATACAGGTTTGGATTCAACAGGTCTGTGATTCTACATATCCTACACACCCTGGGTGATATTGACACTGGAGGCCTATGGACCACTTTGAGTGGTGAGGTTACAGCTTTTGAGTTCCTTTAAAGGCAAGTTGAATATCTTCTGTATCTACTACCAGATGCCAACCCAGTTCTGGCTAATGGCAGGTGACTCGCACATCTTTGCTGAGCTGCAGCGGAAGGACCAAGGATGCTGGGATGTTCCTTTTTTAAAGAAAATATATTACTGAACAGCATCAGTGTTCTTACAGCTGAGATGGCAGAAAGTCAGACTGGGGGCGGGATTGGGTCCACAAGAGCAAGGATAAGTTTTAAGCAAAATCAGCACAGTTGCTTTACAGATCCAGAAACCCTACCGCATTACTTGATTTATGTTCCAAAGGGACTGACTGATAGTAGAATTATTGGTCAACATTGAAGGATGCTTTTCCTGTGGCTGAATACTCATGACTGCTTAGGAGAACCCCTGACCCCTATACCCACACACTTTCCTCCTCCTCAAACCCTGGGTCAAGGTGACAACCATTCAATATAATTTATAGGAGGCCACTGGTTTGGACTGAGCTAGTACACCAGGCCCAACAGACCAAACCAAAATGAAGTCAACCCACAATGAAGTTCCATGCCATCAACTTGTCTGATATCCCAAGAGGTCTGGAGAGATAATTGCCAAATGCTGCCAATGTAAGCCAACATGATAATGGATGGTTTTCTCTCCGAAGCTCACAAAGAAAGTGACTAGGCAATGACTAAGCCCATTTTTGTCCATTTCTGCTGCCCTCGGCCCCTTTGTCTTCTCCATTCGCCGGCACGCTCACTCTACTTTATAGAATGGGGTGTTCCCCAATTCTAGACTCACAAACGCTGACTGAGATATTTAAATTCGTCTGAACTTTGTCCTTTTGGTTGCAGGGATAACTTAAATAGTCCCGTCCATCCACACTGCCTTGGAACGTACATAAGTGGATGGTCCCATAGAAGGATTAGAGCAGGTGAAGGAACAGCTTGACAAGTTGTCTCTTCCGTGCAAAGAGCTCACTTCTGGGGTGCAAAATTTATTTTCTCCTGAATAAAGCGCTTCTGCTTAGGCAGCATTAGGCGAAGTCAGATACGTTCTTGCCTTTCCGGTGTCAGTGTTTCTGGACCGTGTTAGCCAGCCTCCCCCACGTCAGTCAGTTTCCATATGCATGTATCTTTTTTGTCTTTCTAACTGTGCTATGAGGTATTTTATGGTAGAGGCCATATGCTCACACCTGATGATTTACTTACATCATTCATGAGCATCTCCAGACATAGATTAGCTTCTAAAGAGCCCAAGAGGATAAAAACCCACAAAGTCTTAAGGTGAGCCTTGAAGGACAAATGAGGAAGAGGAGCTTGCCAGACAGAATGAATTAGGGACAGAAATGAACAAGCTGACCTAGAGCTTCAGACACCCATGAAAAGGGACTGGCAATGAGACCCAGCCAAAGCACCAGGTGCCTTGACGGTTATTCAAGTGCCGATCTTACCTGTGAAGCCATGGGATGCCACTGGAGACTCCAGATCAGTCGCCGCCATGATTAGCTTTCTTTCCTCAACACTCACCTGGCTGTAGTAGAGGTAAGAATAAAGGAGGCTTTGAATCTGATTGAGAGATGTTTTAGTAATACAGAGTTGTTGATGCCTAAACAAGAGAAGTCAGTAAGGATGAAGTAGAAGAAACTGGCTAGAAAGTTATTTGGAAAGAAAAACATGTTGACTAATAGGTTGTGAGGAGCTGGGCAAGATGGCCGGGAAACCCAGAACATAGGTATCTAAAACAGGTACATCAAGAGTTCAAGGTCAGTCTGGGCTGAGCATCAAGACTGAAATGGAAAAAGAAAACATTAAAAAAAAAGTGACTGGCAAGTTGCCAGCACTTTCCTCAAATCAATATTGGCTGAAGTGATCCCATTCAAGCAACACAAGGCATTGAAGTCTTGGGCCGGGCACGTAGTTTAGCAGTAAAGCACTTGCTTAGCATGGGCGAGCAATGGGCTGAGGAGTGGGTAGGAGGAAAATTCCATTTATTGTAGTTTCTCCAGTGAATTATATATGGATGAATGAAAGGAAAAAGAGAGAGAGAGAAAGCTTATGCCCTAGAACAAATATTTTGAGGGAGAGGTTCTTTCACTCACTCACTCTAAAATAAATTTATTAGATATTTTAACTGTTGCTTACATTTTGATATTAAATTATTGAAAATTAGAACACTGGCAATTCAACAAGATAATTAACATGAATATTAATACAAAATTATAGTTTTCATATCAGCAATAGTTATCAAATAGAACATTCTCTCCCTCTTTCTCTCTCTCTCTCTCTCTCTCTCTCTCTCTCTCTCTCTCTCTCTCTCTCCAGGGTTTCCCCGTGTAGCCTTGGCCATCCTGGAACTTACAGGGATCCACCTGACTCTGCCTCTTGAGTGTTGGGATTAAAGGCCTGTGCCACGATCACCTGGCTAAAATGGAACATTCTTAATAGCAACAAAATACAATTTATCAACAGATAAACCCAAAGGGAAAAATCTGTGGGATCTTTGTGAAACAAAACTTGAGACACACCCTGTATTTGGTTGACTGTCATGAAGGTAATATGACCACCAAATTCTAAATAAATGTTAACTTTCTGAGAGAAAATATTTCATGGAAAATTCACACTAAGTTATTAGCTTAAAGGGTTTCATGCTGGCAAGCACTATACCCACTGAGCGACAACCCCAGCCCTAATGAGGAATCTCAAGGGACATATACTGTATGGTATGTTTTCTCTGAGTTCTTCGTAGTCTGTGAGTTTAGAAATGTCATAATCAGAAGTTTGTGTTCCTTTAAACTCATGTGCTGCAAGAGTGAGCCTGTCAACAGCCTGTGACAGAAGAGGAAGGACTCATGAGGTTCCAGCCCTCCCTGAAGATATTTATGGGTTATAGGTTAATGGCAAAGGAAAAGAGACCTTTTCTTCAATGTTATAGCCACTGATAGGTGCTCATGCTCCTGTGAAGCAATTCCCACACGCCATAAACAATCCTAATGAAACTCACTGGACCACACACACAGAAAGAGGTGAGAGAAAAAATGAGGCTAGCTGGGAAAAGGGAGACTGGCCCAAGTGAGAGGAAGCCGGAAGAGAGCAATGGGGGTTAACATTATTGAAATGTTAGATGTATGAAGATGTTATAATGAAACCCAATACTGTGTAAAATTATTCTGTGCTAATAAATGATTTTTAAATTCATGTGTTAATACAAGATTAAGAAATGAGGCCTCTTGGGAGGTAATTGGGTCATCAGGGCAAAACCTTTGTAAATGGTATAGGCACCCCCAATTAAAGAGACCCTGGAGAGCAGGCTTGATGCTTGGAAAATGTGAGAACACAGTAAGAAAGTGCTCACCAGATATTGAATCTTCTAGCATCTTCGTTTTGAACATCCAGCCTCCAGACATGAGATATTTTCTGTTGTGTATAAGCCACGTGGTCTAATCATTGGTATTACTCACAGTATTTTGCATCCTGAATGGACCAAGACAGGAAGAAAGTGAAGAAGGTAGCGAAGGGACCAAGGGACAGGTGGACAGAGAGCCAGAAGGCCCAGGTCATAGGAGGTGAGAACAGCTGATACCCAAGCATTGTGCTGGAGACATGCTGACTTCATTGTTTGTCCGTGGTTAGCCAGTTATCAGTGAACCAGAGCAGAAGACCGTAACGGAAACCATGACACCCACCCCACCCTAAGTTTGGGTTTTCTCCAAACCCATTTCCCTCTTCAAGTGGATGCCGTGGGATGGGTAGAGGTTATAAGTAACCTCCAGGAGGCTCCCTCCACGTCCTCGAGCCCTGAGCAAATGGCCATTTGCTTTTGCTTCTGCTTTGGATCACACTTGCCTTGGAATCCATGGGAGGGTTTGAGGGTCATCTGTACCCTGGCCTGTCCTTATTCCTCTGTGGACTTTATCATGCAGGACTTCTCTCCAGGGCTGTGACATGCAACTCCCCTGTCCAATACCCACCACGCCCTCCTTGGAGTAAAGGAAGATGGGCGAGGTTACGGCAAATGTATTATGTTGGCTTTCTGAAGATATTGAGTTCTTGCATTTTAGTAGCCCAAGAGTTGAATAGCATTCATTGGCAGGTGGTACTCATCAGCAAGATGTATCACCAGAGAAACTTCATGTACCGCAAACAATGGCAGCATCTCACTCTCTACATGTCCTTCTTTCTGAGTGGGTGTGTAGACGTGGTCAGCCAGAACCTGCTACCCACGAGGTGCGTAGTTCTGGAGCAAGGTGCCCAAGCCTTGAGCATGTGTCTCCTTTTGCCCCTGATGGTGTCTCATATGCAGGACGTAGAAGGAGTGGAGCTGCAGACGCACGCACTGCTCGTCCAGGCCCTGTTTCTGCTGACCCTCGTGGTGACGGTAGAGCTGTGGGCTCCCGATGTGCTGCTGATCTGGGGGCTGAAGGCCTTTCTCTACCTCGTCACGGGCTCCTGGCTGATGCAGATAGGCTTCATGCTCTACAAACCAATCTCTGGCTACAAATGGATGGACGACGACAAAAATGACCTTGCGTTTGCCACCACTTTCTTCTGCTGGCACGTGGCCTTCAGTGCCTTCATCATGATCTGGATCTACGGCGTCTCCATTGTGTGGTATTGTTACCTCGTGGCTGATGCCTGAACCTGGCCGTGCCCAAGTGGTTTCCTGTTTTTGCCTGCGTGCTCCCAGGACATCTGGATGAGAAGCGGCGTGAGAAGCAAGCTGCCGGAAAGGAGGCTCAGACATCCTTCAGAGGCGCCCCACCTTGAGACAGCAGACTG
Source organism: Peromyscus attwateri (assembly GCA_902168425.1). Lineage (NCBI taxonomy): Eukaryota > Metazoa > Chordata > Mammalia > Rodentia > Cricetidae > Peromyscus > Peromyscus attwateri. Next base: position 168 of record CABHPP010114445.1, on the reverse strand, counting down.
TGGTGGGCTGGGTATACCTTCTCTCCTCTCTGGCTTCTCTTCATCTAATTGGCTGAAGGGTGCAAAGAAGACTGAATGGAACAAGAAAGGCACGCTCTGACCTTCACTCTCAGCTCCCTGCGTTCCTCTCCCATTCCCACCGCCAACCCCAGCAGCCGCTTGCCCTGC
>CABHPP010114444.1:0-24217 GCA_902168425.1 Peromyscus attwateri | reverse complement strand
GCCTCAACTGAATCTACCAGGCTGAGCTGAATCCCCAGGGGAGTTCTTGCCCTGGAGGAGATGGGAATTGGGGGGGAGGATTGGGGAGAGAGTGGGGAGGGGCAGGAGGAGAGAGGACAGGGGATTCCATGGCTAATATGTAAAATTAAATTAAATTATAAAATAAAAAAAGGTAGGGGGAATCTATGAAAATGCAAAAAAAAAAAAAAAAGAGGAAGAAGAAGAATATGCCCCAAGGTCCCCTTGAGCCTCAAAACCAACCTTAGTTGTCATGACTTGGATGAGTGTTTCCATGAAACTGGTTGACCTTTAAGGGCCCCTTGGACTTTATATTTGTTTCACACCCTGCTGTGTGATGATACTTTTGTACACTGGTTTAATAAAACCTGTATGGCCAGTAGCCAGGCAGGAAGTATAGTTGGGGTGAACAGAAAAGGAGAATTCAGGAAAGAAGAATGGCTGAGTCAGGAGTCACCAGCCAGATACAAAGGAAGCAAGATGACAAGGCAGAACTGAGAAAAGGTACCAAGCCACATATATAAACATAGATAAGAAATAGGTTAATTTAAGCTATAAGAGCTAGCTAGCAAGAAGCCTGCCATATGCCATGCAATTGGTAATTAATATAAGTCTCTGAATGATTATTTTATAAGTGGCTGAGGAACTGTGGAGCCTGGCAGGACTGGAGAATCCTTTGTACTACATTTGATGCCCAATGTGGGGCAAGAGTTTCCACCTAAAACCTAAGAGAGCTTAAGAAGAGATTACAAATATAGCTAAGAGCACCTTCCTAGCTCATGTTGCTCATGGTGGGCTATGGTACAATGACATGTCCCCTGGTCCTGGTGGATTCATGGTGTGTGGGCCTGACCTACAGCATGGCGGATTCCCACTGAGGTACACAGCCATATCTCCAAGTCTCCAAGCCACAATATGCTGCATGGCGAATTGAGCTTTTGCTAGTACAGACAAAAACAAAAACAAAAATAAAAAAGATTTCTGGTCTACATGCTGCTTCTTGAAGACATAGACACAATGCTTCCCAGAGTTGGAGGTAGGCATACTTCTGCCATGTTGAAAAGCTAAGGTGATGGAGTCCGCACCCAAGGCTGCTGATCCTAGCTGAGAGTTTAGTAGTTTAAAATCTCTCCTGGTCAGAGAAGGATTATAGATTCACAATAAAACAGATTTTATAATGTGTTTAAAAATGTACATAGGCTTGTAATAGAGAGAAAAAGGAATATATGATGTTATATAAAAAAATAGATTAAAAAATAAAGTCTTTAAAGAAACAGTAAAAATAATATAAAAATTAAGCCATGTAAAGATGTAAATTACACAGAGAGTCTTAAATATATTGACTTTGGGATTTTTAAATGCAGGAAGACATTTGATTGTACAGACTGCCGAGTTAAACCATTATATATATATATATAAAGTTTATGTCTAAGGATATGTTGTTTTGGAAAAAAAGGTTCTGCTGTTGTTTCCACAGAAGATGAGAACCTGTGGATTGTTTCTAGGCTAATATGGTTTGATCAGCCAAGACCTCCTGAAAGGTCTCCAATTACACCATGGCCCAGATGACCTAACATCTAGAACAGCTTCACAGCAACTGGCTCAGACAATGTAGTCTCACAGACTATTCCAGTTAGGATTTGACCATAATTCTTAATTTTCTCAAGATCCCCATAAAATTGCCAGTGCCCCCATCCAGCAGGATGTAGTATGAGAAGCTATGCCCAAATTCCCAAAATATTGTTTATAAACATTTACTTTTTAAAAGGGCGTTGGTTATAAGTGAAATTTCTTTCTAAAAGAAAAAAGGGGCATATGATATAGATAAGATAAAAGGATAGATTATTGAATCTACTTTTAAAGAGCAACAACTTGCTTAAAATATTTTACTATGGATTTTTAGTTTATTGTTACAAATTTAAAGTTAATTTTGTTATGCTATATGTATATTCCTATTCTTGTTTAAGGTATTTTTACACAACTCATTAAAAATTATAATATATAATTAAGAAATACAGATTAATAATTAATCATCTATGATAATCACACGTATAGTCATGTTAGTTAAGTTTTCTAAGTATACATAGACATATTTTAATTAGATAGTTAATCTTTAAACACTTCAAAGACCTTAAAAATGGCATTTAAAATGTTTTAAAAACTTAGACTTTCTTGACAGTGAGACACGTCTGCTCCTGGGAGCACTGACTTACTTCAAAGAGAAAGATGGGCATCAAGACACTCTATATGGAGTTTTTCTTCTTCTTGGCAAAAATATCCATTTGGGCAAGAAATTGCTCTTGTCTGGACTGCTGATAATATTTTATATAAACTGGACATGCAGAACCCATAGGAAGGTGACCACTGAAATTTGCAAGATGAGATGGTCCTTCAGGTTCCTACTTTGCAGATGAGACTGTCATATATTCTACAGGACACATGGAGAAGCAACTGAGAAACTCTGGGTCTATAGGCTGAATAATGGATGCCCCAACATTGCAGAGGAACTGTGGGTGATTGTCCAGGCAGCCAGCTATCTCTGTCATTCTAGATTTTTGGAAGTTGATTACAATGTACTTCCTGTTTACTTAGGTAAAATTATATCCTTCTGATGTCTTTGATGTAGCTGAAGACAAGATAGCTATAATTGTAATTTTCCTTGGTTATGATAAAAGATAAATTAGATATGAAACTTTAAACTCACAAATATAGGATAGATAGAATACTTCTTTAATTTTGCCAAATACAAATAGACTAGATATTACAATTGTAGTTCTTGCTTAATAACTGTTTTAAGTAATTTTACTATGTTAAAGTTAAAACCTTCCATTTTGATTAGATAGAAAAGAGGAAATGCTCTGGGATAATGCTTTTGCACACTGATTTAATAAAATGCTGTTTGGCCAGTAGCCAGGCAGGAAGTATAGGCAGGGTGAACAGACAAGGAGAGTTCTGGGAAGAGGAAGGGCTGAGTCAGGAGTCACCAGCCAGATACAAAGGAAGCAAGATGACAAGGCAGAACGGAGAAAAGGTACCAAGTCACATGGATAAACCCAGATAAGAAATGGGTTAATTTAAGTTATAAGAGCTAGCTAGCAAGAAGCCTGCCATATTCCATGCAATTGGTAATTAATATAAGCCTCTGAATGATTATTTTATAAACCGCTGAGGGAATGTGGAGCTGGGCAGGACTGGAGAAAGCTTCTTATTACATTTGAAGAGTTTCTCAGGTTGTCAGTCTTCCTGTCATCTCTGGATCAGACAAAAGTCAACGCTGAGTCAGGGACCTTCCACAGGTATGGGTTAGACCCTATTGTCCTAAAGCAGCTGAATTTAAGGTCATTAATCATACCCAAGTCACTGTTTGTGACATTGGTTACACATCTAGAGGGAAATTAAGAGACACAAGCACACCTGCCACTCTTACTGCTTCCCAGCTGCTTGACCACCAGACCTAATGGTATCGCAAAGTTCTTAGAACTTGGACAGTTTTATACAGTGAAACAACAAGTAGGTCCCTATATCAGGGCCACTTTCTATTCTTAAATATACCCTTCACTCTAACAATCTTACATTGTTTTTCAAATTGCATTATAACACAAAAGAACTATTCCTCCCCAAAGCCTCTTTTTCAGCAGTTTGAAACCTGCAGCCTTTCTCTGCAGATGATAACACAGCTTCTTCCTCACCAGACCCCCTGCTCTGCTCAGCACACTACAACTCCCTGCTTGCCCAGAATGGTGGCACTGGGCTTCTCTTTCTCTTCTGATATGAGGTGGTTTATGGCTGCTAAATTTCTTCCTTCTGAGAACTATTCTTAAGGAGAAAGATGCTTATGATCTTTAGAGAAACCAGAGTTTGAGCTTTTCTATTAAAAGGTTCACCTTGTCCTATATGTCCTACTTCTTTTCCTGGGCTAGCACAAACACCTATCACATAGCAGTTCTCCATCTCCCTCTCTGTATGTACCCATCTCCAGAGCTACCCACTTCCATAGTACCCATTCTTAAGGAAACATACACTATGTCTCTACCTGCAATTTCCCCTCCTGACCAGATCAAAGCAAGTATCAAATGTTCATCCTCTCTGGAATAGTAAGACTACCCATCCCTCACTGCTTACCTATGGCCAAAGAAATGACATTTTGCCCCTAGGAGTAATTTTGACCCTAAATGAAGTCTCCCTTTTTTCCTTCCTCCTATGCTTTGATCTAGTATCAAATTACATTTTTGAGGGCCAGGGAGAGTAGCTTGAGAGAGTTGCCCTGGCTGTCCTGGGACTTGCTCTGTACACCTCTGTAGACAACTTAGAGGTCTGCCTGACTTTGCCTCCCAAGTGCTGGGATTAAAGGTATCCACCACCACTTCCCAGCTCAAATTACAGTTTTTAATCAAACAAGCACTCAACTCAAATTGTTTCTGTAGTCTGCAAAATGTCTCCACCACATCTTTTTCTTTTCCCCCTTGGTATTCCCAGGACCTACACACTTAAAGCACAAGGTTTTAATCCTGTCCATTGTAAATGGATGTTTTCCTGTCCAGCCTGCCAGTTAGTTGATAAATAACCAACACAGAGACTTAATATTATTTATAAATGCTTGGCTGATAGCTCAGTCTTGTTACTAGATAACTCTTATACTTAATTTAACCCATAATTCTTTTCTATGTTTAGCCATGTGGCTTGGTAACTTTTCTCAGTACAGAATTCTTATCTTGCTTCTGTGCATTTACCTGCAACTCCCTGACTCCACCTTTCCTCTTCTCAGAATTCTCCTAGTCTGGCTCTCCCGCTCAATCTCTTCCTGCCCAGCTATTGGCCAATCAGCTTTCTATTAGTCAATGAGAGTAATGCATATTCATAATGTACAGAAAGATTTTTCTACAACAGTCCATGTTCCCCCTACACACAGCACACTTCTCATTCACAACAACAAAAGATAACATGTCCTTTCAAACAAAATTAAAACATAATAACATAAAAACTAAGAAGAAATCTCTTAGGCTCTCTGATCTGTCTGGTTAAATGGCCCTACATATTTTCAAAAAAAAAAAAACCCACTTCATTTGGAGCATCCAAAACATTCTACTTTGTCCTTTGCCTGCAGCAGGCCATAAAAATATATTATAAAAAATTCAGCTGTATATAATAAGCTATACCTTGATCAACCAAGGAGTCCTTCAAGAGGAAGCCATTTATCAAGGAATATTTGGTGTTATTTGTGAGACCAAAATGAGCCATCTTAGAAATAAGACCAAAATGCTTTCACCCCAAAAACTAAGGCCTAAGACTGCTCCTTTTAGCTACAGGCTATAAGTTACTGGAACAGGCCAGAAGTTACTGAAACCAGTCAGTTCAGATTCCAGAAACCAGGAACCAGGAAGTGTAAAAGTACAGGGTCACAAGGTAGTCAGGAGGTAAGGACTGCCAGATGGCCGGACTGTGGAATGTCCACTCCCTGGCCCCCTAGGTAACTGTTTAACATAGAATGTCCCAAACCTAGTTTCCATAGTGACTGTAATCACCAGATGCCCCCATCTGGGGGCAGCCAATGAGAAATGGTGGCGGGCAACCACTCCCTTAGAAGTAAGATTAAGCCATGATTTCTAGAAAGCCCCTAGAAGCGAGCCAATCAGAATTGTACCTGTACTAGCACCCCTAAATGATGTAACCTTGTGATTTTTCCCTTTAAAAACTGAGCTTGCAGACAGGCGGGCACTTCCTCCAGCCTCCACTGCATTGGATGTATTGGACGAAGTCCCTTCCTAGGCTTGTATTGGATATCCAGAATTAAACCTTGCTTTTGCATTCCGGCATGCTCGTCTTTGGTGGTCTCTCTGGGGGTCACGATCTGGGCACAACATTATTTAGATTTTAATATATATCAGCTGTCTTCTATAAAATTATTGTGTGCCCATATACTACTAGGCCCTATGGTAAGTAGCTAAGTCTCTCAGACCTACTGCTGATCCACTAGGTAACATCCCTGAAGAGCCTAGGAGACAGGCAGACTGTAGATGCATAGTTTTGCTTCTTGTGCAAATGAAGCTCAGACCATCCCTTGCCTTCAGGCCTAGTAGCATTGCAGAGTTATTGACTCAGGACAATAGGGCTTTTTGCATAACCAGCTGCAGTGATGACTGGAGCAGAATTCCTGGCCAGGCAAAGCTGCATGGCTGGAGAGAAGGGAAAAAGGCAGAGTTTCTCAGAGCCAGGAGTAAGCAGTAAGGAAGGAAAGATGGAGGACGAAGGAACAGAGGACAAAGATGAGGGCGAAAGCACAGGAGCTTTGTCAGGACTACGACAGGGCAGGACCAGGAGGCACAGAGAGGAGCTGAATATGAGGATGGAGCTGAAGCTGTATAGATAGAATTTTGTCATAGAGAAATAAAGTAAACAGATGAAAGATCATGGTGTACATAGATTTTTTTTCCTCAGATAACCCCCCCACACACACTGGATGCAGTGTCTTCCCCAGGACACTGGGAGGGATTTTCTCAGGGCAGGCCTTGGGAAAATTCTGTTATTTGCCCATCTCATTGGTTACATATAACCAAGTTACATGTTAAATCATATACTGGCTAGTGTCATGTGTGTTCCTAAGGGTTTTATTTAATATGTTTTACTTGATCTGCTTATGTCCAGAAAGTGAACTGAATATAAGACCTATGGCCATTTTATATTAGATGTTATATGCCTGAATTTAAAGATGTATACCTACATACCAATGTATATGTGTGGGCATGTCTGGATATGGCTGTGTATGTATAGTAATATAAACATTTAAGGTAAAGAGGGCTTTCATGAAAGATATAAAGGTATATCTTGGAATCTGCATATACAGATAATCTTGTCATTTTGCCAAAAGCTGTTAAAATCCCTAGAGTCCAAATGCAGTGTGCTGAGATAAAACTGATGTATCTGTTTAAAATGACAGGTCTTTTAAATATTAGCCCGTTCATAATACATTCATCTTTTTGCTAGATAAACTAGACATCCAAATACTAATTATGTTTCTAGCTTGCCAAAACAGTAGGAAATTTTTCATTTAAAAATAAATTAATACTGAGAAATTCTTGACAATTACTCATAAAATATATTTTTCTGAATAAATATACAAATACTTACATCTGTTTTTAAATTTGCCCCATTATACACAAATTTCACTGTGTCTATGATTTTCAGTCCTCTAGATGGATTAGTAAACACACAACTGCCACTAAATTGTCAAAATTAACTAAAGATTTAAGCCTGAGAAAATTCCATCAGTTCTTCTGAATCTAACATTAATTTCTTTTGAAAAATGTTCATTATCTCCATACAGAGTGTGTACATACCATCCCATAAAAAATGTAGTGAAAACCACATGGGTTGTCTCTGTTCAAGAGAGATGTGCACCAACATGAGGCGCTTTAAAGACAAATAAGCGTCTGAGTAATATCTGGTGATTTCTCACTATAGATACAATCACAGCCTGGGGAAAGAAATCTGCAGCCCCAGATGTTGTATGTTATGCAGAGCTGTTGATAGAAGACTGTTTGCACCTGATCTAGAATGTTTTAACCATATATACAAAATCTTTTGTGGAAAGAGAAACATAAAATTCTTAGATATTAGTGGTATTTTAAAGAGAATAGCACTTTAGTCAGAAAATGGGTTATTTTCTTGAAAGTCACATGATAATGTTCCTTGATAGAGTATTATAGCCAACTCTGATGTCTGACTTCTGGATCAATTCCATTTTGATGTTGCAAAGGCTCTTCAGAGAGGAGATGGCAGCAGGTGTGAAGAAACTGCTGTGTGAAAGAATAGATTCCTCTGAGATTGGGTGAATCAAGATGTGTTAATGGTCTGATTTTTTCTTTCTTTTTCAAGAATCAATCTTTGGTACTGAGTTTGATTGAAAAGATAACTCTGGGTAAGTGTTATTAGTCTTTTGTGAAGTTTTTATTCACTTTTCTTTTAGGGGGACAGTGGCCTAGGCATCCATTTGGTATTAACAGAGATTGACAATTAACTTCCACAATCACTCAGCTTCAAAATCAGGTCAGGTTGTTCTGTAAATGAAAACCCCACTGAAGCTGTTTCTCTTATCCTTTTCTTTGTCTAAATCAGGATCCTGGACTTCAAAGCTAAAAATGTAGTCTTTTAGAAGCAATACAATCAGTGCAGACTAAAGTAAAAGTGGCAGGCCAGCCTCTTCAAACTTTGAAACTAAGATGAAAAGAACGATTTAAAATTCTATGGACAGTCAAATGCCCTATTAATCATAGAAGCTGATCCCACAGGAGCAACTCTTCTGATGCACCTGTGTCAGGAGCAGAGGGTGCAGTCCCACAGTCATTAAAACAAGATAACTGACTGGCTTTGCTTTTTAAAGTCTATAGATAGTTCCTAGATCCATTCAAAAGTTACAGTATATCTCCATGAATGCATGTCCTTCATGTTGTAATTGGTCAGTAAAAAATTTCTAAAATCAATTTTAAAAAGAATTGTCACATTCTTAGATACCATTATAGACTGCCTATCTTACAAATCTAAAGATTGATTGTTGGGAACTGTGCAGCCTAGTTTTGGACCAGTAAATGAGTGCTTGTCCAAAAGGTTCCTGAAGGGGCAAATTCTACAGGACAGTCTCACTTGACAAGGACCAGTGGACTTTGGGACAACACAGAATACTGGTGGGACTGTGTGGCCTGCACACTCTCTTCTCTCTCATAATATTGATGATTCTCTTCATAGTTTTTAGTGTCACTGTGTCAGTCACACATGGGACAGATGTGATCATTCTTGGAAACCCATTTTTTCTTGAATACCCTCCCCTAAAATTCTTTGGGAGCTGATGCTTCTCAGGTTTCTTGTCTGGGGATGCTAGCTGTCACTCTAGACCCTGGGAGCTGTCCTGGTTCAGTGATAACAGGAACAGAGGCAAATCACCTCTATTTCTGTAAATATGCTTTGAATGAAATTGTTGTTCTTGAAAATGTGTGCCTATGTCAATCACCTTTTAGTTCTGTAAAGACAGGATGTACCTGGCTCAATATTTGGCAAAGCTAGCAAAATGATAAGTGTTGTTTTTGGTTTAAATGATGTTTTGTTGTAAAAGTTGGAAAAAATATTTGACATACTTCTTTTTGCTGGAGGTTAACATTAGAGGGTGGGAAAAACTTGTTTGTAGGGAAAAAAAACATGCTTGTTTTGATGTATAAATAAAGATGGCTGGAGCTATTCAGGGCCAGCCACTTATGTGAAACTCATCTGGTGGTCAGACAATTCGTCTCTTCATGCCAACACCCCTTCCCCATCTCAGGACCTGAACCTGGGTTGGAGTGGGACCACGGCAATTGAATATATTCATTTCCATTTTATCACTGGTAAAGGAAAAATACAGAAACCTTTGTTTTAACATGTCCTGTAGATGTAACCAACCGTCTTATTAAATAAGAAACACAAAGCCAATACAAAGATGAAAGCCAAGAGGTCAGAGCAATAGCTAAGAGCTAAAAACCTTACCCTTCCTGTCACTGTTGCTGTACCTCTCCGAAAGAGAGCTACTTCCTGTGACTGTCTTTTTTTATAGCATTTTTGTTCTGCCTTCTCATTGGTTGTAAACCCAACCACATGACCTCCTAGTCACTGCCTGTCTGTACAGACCTCCAGGTCTTCTATGGTTGGTATTGAGATTAAAGGCATGTGTCTCCAATGCTGGCCGTATCCTTGAACACACAGAGATCTACCTAGCTCTGCCTAACAAGTGCTGGGATTAAAGGTGTGCACCACCACCGCCCAGCTTTCGCTATGGCTTGCTAATAGCTCTGACCTCCGGGCAACTTTATTTATTAACATACAAATCACATTTCAGTACAAATAAAATATCACTATAATGTCCAATATATGCTTTTGAATCTTAGGAAAATATGATTTAAATACACCTATGCCCTTATGGTTATTCAAGTCTATTATGGAAAACAAATTCACAGGCTCATAGGTCTTGGTGTGTATATAATATTTTTCTCTCCTAGAATTCATGGTACAAAAGAAATGAAAAATCACTGGCTCTTCAGGAGAATTGACTAAAATTTTTAGGCACAGGAGAGAAGACTATTCAAACAGTCATGAAAGATCATGGTATGTTTGAGGAACTCCATATCAGCTGAGATCTGGAGCAAGCTGTGGTAGATACTCATAGCATTGCAGTCTGAACTTTGGTCAATAGGAGATTACCAACCAAGAAACATGATCTCAAGTCATATTACTTTTGATTTTTTTTGAAATATTAAATTGCATTTATATGATGAGCTTGAGTGGAAATTTATCCATGCAAATTTGAAATGGGCTGCCATAATGATGAATGATATAATTCAAGAAGCAGTTAGGTAGATTGGAAACAGTGCAGCCACCCTTCATTTCTGTGGCACAATCAAGAGATTATAGAGTAATGAATGGGAGAGAAATAGTTGGACTTCAAAATCCCAGTTTAGAGATGAAAATGGTATAGATAATCAATGTAGAAGTTTCTGTAACAGAAACACATTGAGGAGACTGTGACACAGGTTATGTGCATAAATAAGGTAAGTGCTTTTAAAAGATATATAGGAGAAGAATCTTTTATTTCAGTGATAGATATGCAGGTTTTGACCTCAAGCCATAAACATAATATTTGAGACTCCCACTTAGGAGATCTATAATGAACAAAGGGAAAGTTGAAATGATGCTCTTGGAAGTAATAGCATTTGGGGAAACAAGAGAAAAGAAAATCCAAAGAGGAAAGATAATGAAAAACTCATAAAATTAGAAATAGTTGCTGGGACCCTGAAACCTAAAAGATATCATTTTGGAAAGACTGTTGCCTACACACAATGTCTGCATGATAACCTACTTAATAGCCCCTTGTTCTAAGGCAACTAGGAAAATATGAGTAAAAACTGAAAATAGACATTTTTTGTTTGTTTTCATTAACAAGTTGTATACAAAATGTCCTGGGAAAGTGATCTGTGATGTAATGCAGTAATTTTAGCACTGGGGCAGGGTACAAGTGGGTGGGACACTTTTGTAAAAGGCAAAAAATGGAATAAAGCACAAAAACAAAGCATAGTGAGAATATTGCTCAACTCAAGAACTGAAAACAAATTTAAATCTGCATTGAAAACTGCAAAGATTGAATACAAAGAGAAAGCTGGGAACTTGGGTGCATTGAAACATCTTGGTCCATACTATCAGCTACCAAGGAGTTTTCAATGAAACTTAATTCTAAAATTTTCAAGAAAAAATCTTTAATAAAAACCAGGTGAAACGTATTTAATTTGTTAGTTTTCTAATAGATTTTATATTTTCTAGGCAATAAATTGTTACTGGCATTGCACCAACTAGATAGTAAAAGAAATATTCTGTTTTATAAATAAGTCTTTAAGAATTCAATTTAAGCCTTTATGTTTGAAGAGGGAGAATATTAAAAGTATTTTAATCATCAATCAAATTTTACACTAAATAGTGATATTAAGGTTAATGTAGAAGAACTTGAAAATTTTTGCTCAAAAAGATGATTTAATTAAGAAATATTCTTTATATTATATTCAATGTATAATCATTTCACATATAGACTCACATGCTCATTATCATTGTTTAATCATTTTATTAAACTGCTGATTTTCTGGTGATGTGTTATGAGTTATATCTTTCTATGAGATAACACAAAGAGTATACATTTTTACTAAATTGTTTGCCATTTATTATTGCTTGTCCTTATTACAGTGGACTTCTGTCAGTGTAGTCAAAAACTGTGTGCAGCTCTATATACAATATAATGCTAAACATTATGTAATCTATCCCTTTCTTCAGAGAATAGGGTGTGATAATTTTCTAAATGTGAATATTTATGCATAAACCTGTAAACAGAAGTTTCTGTCTTGCCAGCAACTCCCAAATACCAAGAAGCTGCTTTCAAAATTACCACACAGGGGCTTATATTAATTATAAATGCTTGACCAGTAGCTCAGGCTTATTATTACACTTAAATTAACTCATAATTCTCATCTATGTTTAGCCATGTGGCATGGTATCTTTTCTCAGCAAGGCATTTTCATATCGCTTCCTGTGCATCTGGCTGGCAACCCTCTGACTCTGCCCTTCTCCTTTCCATCCTTAGTTTGATTTTTCTGCCTAAATTTATCCTGACTGGCTATTGGTTGAACAGCTTATTTATTAAACCAATCATAGTGACAAATGTTCACAATGAACAGAGGATTATCCCACAGAATCCCCCCTGTCTAATTAAAAAGGAAGGTTTTAACTTTAACATACAAAATTACATACAGCAAAACAGTTAACAAGCAAGTATTATAGTAACAAAATCTAGTCGATTTGTATTTGACAAAATCAGAGAAAACATTTAATTATCCATCTTATCTTGGTGAATACAAAGTTTTATATCTAATTTACCCTTTTTCTTAGTTAAGGAAAACTATATAAATAATTGTAGGGAGCTGCGTGTAGCCACGCCTTAAAGGTGGCGCTGGTTACCGCCTTCTGCCATCCTGATGGCGAGTGCTCCCCGTGGTAAACAGCTCCAGGTGAGGCTGTAGCAGAATTTGTGGCTTGCTTTCGCATGCTTGAGCCTATTGGGCAATGCCCACATGGCGACCTGGGGTTGGCTACCCAGAGCCTATATAAGGCCGGGAGAGGCTTTGCTCAAGGGATCCTTCAGAAGTCAGAAGATTGTTCAAAGGCCTGATTAAACTGCAAGGAGAAGAGCTCAGTGTTGTGTCTTCCTTGCTGGATGAGGGGGGTGCAACAACTGGTGGCCCGTATGGGGAAATCCCTCACCAGTGAGCCCAGAACTTCTTGCAATCAGGGGGTATACCAGAAATCCTCAGGAAAAGTGAGGAACCGCGTCCAAAGCGGGGAATAGTCCTCAAGTAAAGTGGGGGTCCACGTTCAAAGCGGGGATTGCTCTTCTCTGTAACTAAAGAGAGAGCGGGATTCAAGAGGCCGCTACTAAAGCGGAAGGTTAAAAGTATAAGGTGAAACTACTGATTTCTAGCTTGAGAACAATTATGGGCGCTTCTTTGTTGCACCCAATTTTTTGGCTCTTAATGAGCTGCTATACTGTAGCTATATGGTTTGCAGTTTCTGGGAGCTTAACTACAGCCACCTAGGAAAGGTTAGGAAGAGATCTTGAGTTCGCCGCGGAGCAAGGAACATTAAGAAGTGGGGTAAGATCAGTGTGGAAGCTAGTAAGAGGTTGTCTTGAGGATCAGAGATGTAGTGAAGCGGTTGAAAAGGGACAAACTGCATTAGAAATCATAAAGAGGAGAGATCAGAAAAGGCCTTATCGGATAAAACAGAAAGAAAAAAAAAAGCGGACTAAAAGGGTGTTCGATGCTACAGCACAATTCTCTTCTGTCAAAATTTTCTATCTTCTATTCCTTTCTCAATTTCTATCTGTGAAATGTAAGTAAGGTATAGAGTAGTAGTATAAGACATAGTGTAATGATATAGTGTAGGAAAAACTTAAAAGTGTAAGATTATGTAAAAAAAATTTTAAGATAAGTAGGGCAACTAGACAGAAAAACTTCATTTTTCTAACTTTGGGGGCTATGAACGCAAACTGAAAAAAAAATCTTTCTTTGGGCTTTAAGGAAAGTAAAAAAGCTCTACTCTAAGCTTATGGGGAAGAAAAAGTTTCCTATGGAAGCTTTTGTCCTGGGAACAGCTGAAATGCTAAGTCCAAGCAGCAGGAAAAAGTAATTTCTCCCTGAGGCAAAAATGGGGGTGTAAAGTTCAGACAAATTAGAATAACCTGAAGATATTAGTATGGGAATCACCTGTGAGCCCTAAGGGGTGATTGCCTCTGGCATAAGCTCTGTCCTTGAGCACCCAGATAGACAAACAAGCAACCCACTGGGGGACTGGGTCAGGTGAAGGCCTGATGAAGCAAAACACCTGTCCTAATGGGAGTTTAGAAAAAAAATAAGAGTTTGGAGCTGTGCCGCTTTTGGCTTTACTAACTCCTTTAGAAAAATACTTTATATCACCTAATAGCTGTGCAGTATTGCTAAAGAATTTTACAGCAGCTAAATATGGTAATTTCATGCTCACAGTGAAGTGAAGTTTTAGTAGAACGAACCAAAAGTACTGCTGTAATAAAAACGTTTGTCTGAATTGAGGCACTTATAGGGGAGCTATTATAAATTTGGGTGAAAGGAACAGTCTCTAGTTCAAAACTGTCTACCGCTGACAGTACATCTCTGCCGGTCAGGAACGGCTGAGAGAATTCGGCAACTTTGGAGTGTGGCTTTGTCCCGACAATGTTACAATCCCTAGCAACAACTATCACAATTCTATAACACTCACTAAATCCCAGTGCTTTATAGCAAAGCTGACTATAAACTCTAAACTTTAGAAATGATGTACGTACTTCCTGTCTAGTTAAGAAAATCTTTCTAATAGAGATAGTGATAATAATTAAAAAGATAAATAAGATATGTAAGTTTAAATAAGAAATAAGATAAGTATATAAAAAATCTTTAGATGTTTGTTAAGTTAAGGAGTATGCTAATAAGCTTGTAAGAAGTAAAATAGATCTATAGAATTATAAGTTTGTAAGTAGTAAGCTTGTAAGAAGTAAATAAAAAATAAGATAAATATAAAAATATAAGCTTGCAAGAAAAATCTGGGGTGGTCTTAAGACATGTAATGATAGGCTTTTAAGAAGTAAGGATATTGGTTGTAGATGTAGGTCTAAATAAAAAATAAGATAAATATATAAAAAGTAATAAAAATATATTTGCTAAAGTAGTTCTAGAGTTCCCTTAAAGAGTATGAATAAGTAGATGTTAATGTTATATGTGAAAGAACCTGAGACACAAAAGGTAGTGTCCTTAGTAGACTGCAAAGTAGGCAGTCTGAGCGGTTTTCAAAGTTCCAGAAGCCGCTAAGAATGGCCGATGCCAGAACCAGCGCAACAAGGCATCCGCAGTTGAGATCTGTGGAAAATCAATGCAACATAAAAAAACCTGAGCTAACATCAAAAACGGTACAGTTTAGAATACTACTGTACCTAAGGTCTCTGTCTGTGAGAGCAAAGTTGCGGAGACGCTTGTTTGAACTAAAATTGTTAACTACAAAAGTTTTGGTTGTAAAATATCTCTTCATATTTGAAGGTAAAAGCCCGATACCAAAATTTACCTTTTTGAACTTTTTGAACTTAAAATGAGATAAAACTACAAAAATATTCTGGTTATATGCTAATGGTAGCCCTAACTTGCCCTGGCAGCAGCTGGAGCGACTACTGCAGCCATAGCCATGACTCATACTGTCCAAACAGCACAGACCCTAAACAATCTTTCTGCTAATGTGGCACAAGCCCTGGATATACAAAAAAAAATTAATGCTCAGTCAAAGGGTGGATTGATGGTGATTATTGATGCCTTACAAAAACAAAAGGGGTGAATAGGCCACGGCCGTACCCCTAAAGAAAGAATATCCATTGCCTTATTTACCATAAATTTTTTGAATTTGGACATTTATAACTAGTATCCAGTATGAAAATTTTACTCATGCTGCAAACTTGTCTAAACAGTTGTCTAGTTATCTTCTAGGAAATTGGACAGGAGAATTCGATGGCCTGGTGGATCAACTGAGAGTGGCCGTAGTTGCGGTCAATTCAACTCGAGTGGATCCTGGACCTGCAGAAGGGCTGTCGTCCGGGATCTCTACGGCTATGAATCATCTGAAAGAGTGGGCGGGTCTAGGTGCCTTGACAGGCCTACTGGTGCTTGTCTCCCTGGTTTGTCTGTGGTGCATCTGTCATATTAGGCTCTCTCAGCAGTGCAATGCAGCCATGATCATTCAAGCCTTTATGGTCATAAAGGCCGGACAGTTTCCCCAGACCTTAATTCATATGCAGGATGCGAGGCTAGCGCACTGCACTCAGGACCACAGCAGCATCGTTGGTCTTGAGGAGAGTACGTCTGATTGCATGTGGGTTAATGCCCCATGTTCCCACCTCTGTGAAAAAGGGTATCTGACAGGTCAAGCATTCTCTGGGTGGATGACACCTGTGTGGATGCCAGTACATAGTCCTCTGTTTTTCTTAACAGAGATCAGACCTCTGCTCTTGCCTGCTATTTTAAACAAAACAAAAAGGGGGAATGTGCATGTAGCCACGCCTTAAAGGTGGCGCTGGTTACCACCTTCTGCCATCCTGACGGCAAGCGCTCCCTGTGGTAAACAGCTCCAGGTGAGGCTGTAGCAGAATTTGTGGCTTGCTTACGCATGCTTGAGCCTATTGGGCAATGCCCACGTGGCGACCTGGGGTTGGCTGCCCAGAGCCTATATAAGGCCGGGAGAGGCTTTGCCCAAGGGATCCTTCAGAAGTCAGAAGATTGTTCAAAGGCCTGATTAAACTGCAAGGAGAAGAGCTCGGTGTTGTGTCTTCCTTGCTGGACAAGGGGGGCGCAACAAATAACTACCTATTTTTTAACTCCATCAAAGACCTGAGATGGAAATAGTATTGCCTGAGTAATCAGGAAGTTCAAGCAAGTGTCTTCCAAAAATTATAAGAAATGACAAAAACAGCTAGTTGCCTGGACAGTCTCACCCAAGTTTCCTCTACAAGGTTGATGCATCCATCTTTGGCCTATAGGCCTGAAATATCTGACAGACCTTTTTTAGAAGCAGGAAAATTTGAAGGGTTGTCCAATCCTGTCTTGGCAAAGTTCAGCAGTCACCTTTCTTGTGTCCTGCTTGCCCAGACTGGACAGAATACTTACTGTCAGCAGTCAAGGCAAGGGCAGTTTATTTGCCCATATAGCTAGCTTTGGCTGTGAAAAAGACAAACTTCATACAGTTTCTTCGATGTCCAATATCTTTTCTGGAGTATATTGGTACTGCCAGAAGCAGACATGTGTAACTGTCATGAAAAGTCTAAGCTATTAAAACATTTTAAATGCCATATTCTATAGGTCTTTGAAGTGTTTGAAAATTACCTATCTAAAATATATCTTTATATACCTGGAAAACCTAATTAATGTGAATGTAAGTTGGACTATTAGAGATACTATTAATCTATATTTTTAATTATACACTACATTTTAAATGAGCTGCTTAACCACAACACCTTAAACAAAAGTATGAATATACATACAGTATAACAAAATTGATTTTAAATTTGTATCAATAAGCTAAAATCCATTACAATGTAAAATATTTTGAGATTAACAGTTGTCTTTTGGATTAAAGTAGACTCAATAATCTACCCTTTTTTCTATCATAATAATCTACCCTTATCCTCATCATTTATATATGATATCCCCCTTTCTTCTTAAAGATTGACTATGTCCAATAACAATTTATAACTATCTCCCTAGACAAAGACAAACACCCATAATCTATTTTGGGTGAATGTAGACATAGTTCTCTAGACTACATCCTGCTTAATGAGGGCACTGGTAATCTTTTGGGGACCCTGAGAAAATTTAGGATAATCGTGAAAGTTGTGGCTATAGTATTTTGTGAGGCTGGATCATCTTAATCAATGGCCTTGAAGCTGTTTTGGACACTGGATAATCTGGGCCATCATTTTTATTGGTGTCTGGTCCTCTTGCTCTGAAAATATATAAACTTTTAAAGGTAACTCATCTCTGTATTAATACAAATATAAACTGTGTGTTGTATATAAGCTAATCAAAGATAATTTTTGATTTTATATCTGAGCAGGTAAAATATATATTACATGTCTTGTATTTTAGGTTTATTTCCCATGTCTGTAGTTAGGATTTCAGGGCGTCTTCCCCAATCAAACCTGATTTTTCTTAACCCAGTATGATTCAGAGCCTCTCATTTACCCTGGAAACAAAAGCAGAACCTCTTTCCCAAAGCAACATGTCCCTTGACTTAAAATTTGAAGTCAAGACAATGTTAAAATGTGTAGGTTGATTTAATCCAGAAGCTTTTATAATCAAATGTCTCTCAGCATTTATCATTTCTTCATTGTCAAAAAATTTAAATACAACATAGTAACATATAGTATCTAAACTCTCCATGTATTTTCCATCTTTATGTGACTTATATTATTTATTACTCTATTTCTTTTTAAATAACTTTACTATTTCATTCTTAAACTATTTTCTACATATTCTTTCTTCTCCCAAGTCCATGTACATTCTTTATATACACTGTGACCTGTTTAGAGGTTTCTTTTTGTCTGAATCTTTCTCTTTAACCCTTTTTGTATATATGAGAAAAAAACTCTAAATCTGCCATATAGTGTTCTGCTGGAGCTTGTGATGATAGCTTACACAGGCAGGCTGCAGCTGGGAGAAGCCCCTCTGTACTATGTCTCATGTGGGAGACTGCAGAAACCCCACACACTGCTTAGCTTATGGAGGCTGAAGATCAGCTCCATCTCCTGGACACTGCAGCTGGCATAAAAGACTAGGAAACCCAGTTTAGCTATATTTATGTGTGTTTAGAACTTTTTTAAAGCTTTTTAAGGTTTAATGTGGATCCATGCCTGATGGTGGGCATCATATGTAAATGAAAGTTTCCATCCTGCCAGAAACTCCCAAATACCAAGCAGCTGCTTCCCAAATTACTACACAGGGGTTCATATTAATTATAAATACTTGGCTGGTAGCTCAGGCTTATTACTAACTAGGTCTTACACTTAAATTAACCCATAATTCCTATCTATGTTTAGCCATGAAGCTTGGTACCTTTTTTCAGTATGGCATTTTCATCTTGCTTCCTCTGCATCTGGCTGATGACCCTCTAACTCTCACCTATTTCTTCCCCTCCTTAGTTTGGTTTTTCTGCCTAACCTTATCCTGGCTGGGTATTGGCCAAAAAGCTTGTTTATTAAACTAATCACACTGACAAAACTTCACGGTATACAGAAGGATCATCCCACAGCATAAACCCAGTTGCTTATGACCCAGTGAACACCAAACAACTTTAAAGGAAGTTGAAATTTCTTCTTTTTCATGAATACCTTCCCTAGAAAAACTGTTAACAAAACAAACAACAAAGCATACAAGATGAAATCATGTCTAATTTTATCTTTAACTTTAATTTTGTGAATTAAATCATATCTAGTCAAATGGAGTTACATAACTTCAGCAGTTGCTCTGCGTCTTTGTGACAGAAATTAATCCTGTACTGGTGTGCCACTTTATTGAGATGGACCGTGCACTGGACTCTATGCTGTAAGTGGCACATACTGGGATTTTTACTACTTCTTTGGTCCTGTCATAAATTATCATTACCAGAAACAACTTACTGAAGATTTTATTTAGGTTCAGTGTTTGAGAACTAGAGTACATAATGCTGGTGGGTAGGTAGACAGCAGACAGCTGGAGCAAGAAACTGAGAGATCTTATCTTCATCTGCGAACATGAAGCAGCTAGAGTGAATGGAAGTAGCATAAGGCCATAAACTCTCAATGCTGTCCCTTGTGATGTCACTTGCTCCAGCAAGGCTCTACTTCTGAGAGGTTTCACAATCTTCTCCAACAGTGCCAACAACCAGGAACCAAGTGTTGAAAATACCTGAACCTCTTTGGTAGGCATATTTTGTTCAATCATCCAAAGTACTGTGCACTTTCTTTGTCCATGATATGTGTGTACTCTCCAAAGACACTCATGTAAACTCAAGAGAATGAAGATGTACTTAACACTTAGAAGTTAGTTGATAAACCACTTGAAGCACTCCAAGGGAGAAGAAAATGGCAAAGAAACCATAACGTTAGTAACAACAATTGCTTGATGAAGGCTGCAATAGTTTTCTTTGCAACTCTTAGTTAGATCTTCTTTCTTTCCTTTTTTATTCCCATGTACATCTTGAGTTCCTGTGCATTGCAGAAAGCCATTAAGGGCCTTGTGGTCTTTCACACTGAGTCCATCTGGATGTGGCCTTTTCCCTGCTGGGAGGCTGTCATTGCTTCATCCTTGTTGCTCTGTAGACTGAGCTTCTCAGTTTAATGTGGTAGCTATGCATTAAAATGTGTCCATCTCATTTAGGTTTTATAATTCATTGAAGTATAATTGCTCACAATATTCTCTAGTGATTCTCTGGGTTTCAGTGATATCTGTTTTCAATCTCCCATTTTTTTCTACTAATTATATTAACTTGTGTTTTCTCTCTGTTTCTTGTGATTGGTTTAGGTAAGAGTTTGTCAGTCATCTTTTCAAAGAACCAGTTCCGTATCATTGACCTTTATTTCTGGAATATGCAAATGATTCAATACTAAATAGCTATTAGCATAAATAAAAATAACATTAAAAAGAAAAACTGAGACTGAGAATATAGTTCAGTCATGTAAGACCCTGTGTGGCATCCCCATCACTGAAAAGGAAGAAGAAAGAAAAATAGAAAAGAAAGTCATTCTAAGATTTATAGACACTAAAGAATGCGATAAAATAAAATTCCTTTTTAAGTTCTCAGTAAAAATAAGTCTTCATACATGGTAGAGGGTTTGTACTTACTTTATGTCTGCATTCACACCAGCAGGTGCACAGACAACTCTGCAGTTGTTTCTGTTCCTCCACTGCTATAAACTTCAAGGAGGCTGAAGGATATTTCTAGAAGTTACATCAAAGACTTTCTCATTTTATAGTCATTTCTCTTACATAAGTTCAGTTTAAATGTGTTTACTTTTTTCCTTTTTGTCTTTTTTTTTAATTAGGTTCTATCCCTTTAGGATTATTAATATCTGAAGTTTATCAGAAGCGAATGAACTGGCATGTAGACTATGAAGTCATCAGAGTGTCTGTAATTCTGTGGTACTAAGCAAGATGGCTTTTCAGGTAAATTTAACATGGAGGTATCATTTTAAATTTAATAGAAAACAAACAAGCAGCCAAGAAACAGTTTGTTCCATAAAAGCATTAGCATTGTAACTGAAGAATTTCATGAATGTGTTTTTAAAATCACGTCCCTGGATGATATCAATAATTATTTTCAGTTTCTGCAATAGATTTTCTTTTACTCAGAACTTGCCCATCTGCATCTAATTTTAACAATAATGACAACATCAATGAAATGAATGGCATCTGTAAAATAAGGCCCAGTGTCCACGGACAGAATTTTCTTATACCTGGAGCGAGGGAACAGCATGAACTTCTGTGTTTAGCATCAGGCTAAACTCTCCATGAATATCCTCTTTTATTGATTTTGTGATGCTCCAAACAGAAGTGAACTGGCAGGATACAGCTATGGGGAAGGACAGCACAGAGAAGAGTCCAGGAGCCATGACAGAATATATTAACAAGATTTCTATCTTCAGGGAAAGAGCCTGCTTAGGGCAGGAGGTGGGGAGAAACACAATTCTGGAGGAAAATAACATTAGAAATCAAGCTAGATGACATTCAGCTAGCACAATCTACTCATCTTTGTTCTTAATTTTCATCCAGGAGAAAATGAAGGCACTGTCCACTGTGGACTTGGCATGCTTAACTGTTTGAAAATCATGGCACCAAGGAGACCAAATCAAATCCCAAAAGGCTAGTCTTGCACCTCCTTCTCATTCATACCCAGGTCCATCAGCATCTTTGAAGTTCTCTCAGAGAAAGCATAACAGGGACTACTTGTTACACCTTCATTTCCCCTAGCAAAAACAGTCCAAAGAAAACAAATTCTGACACAGCAATAAAAAGGACAATGAAGCTCAGAACATAGTTTCCATAAAATTCTATTTGATCTACCTTAAACCTTGTATGAATGAGTGACAGAGACAGAAATGGAAAAGAGCACATGTAGAACACACAAACCTATGGCATTGACACTCATCACATACGTTAAATGCTGAAGCTGTTCCTGTCTTGCATTTCCTGCATCTCCTGCATTTCTTCTGCTTCACACCATGCATATACCCCCACAGTACCTGCTCTTCTTTAACCCTCTTCAATACCATGTCATTTAATGTGCTACAGCTACACGGAAGGTTCTTTATACTTTCTTTTATTGATGTTAATTTTATGTGTCTTTTGCCTGCATGTGTACCTGTGCACTATGTGCTTGCTCACAGAGATTGGAGGAGGGTGTTGGGTCCCTGGAACTGGAATTATACAGGGGTGTAGCTGCCATGTGCTTGCCCACAGAAGTCAGAATAGGGCATTGGGCCCTGGTACTGCAGTTACACAGGGTTGTGAACCACCATCTTAATGAGAATTAATTGACTAATTAGCTATGGAGATTTGACATTTCAAGGTTTTTTTTTTTTATTTCATTGATTAACATGACCTCTCCATCACAGGGGTTTTTTTTAAATTAAAATACAGAAAATCAAAGAGAAAAAAGATTCAGAAAAATCGACATAAGTAAACAAGGAAAGAGCATCAACTTTGCAAGTCCTCTTGTAAACCAGAAACAGAATATAGCTCAGCCAGGGCTTGGTGTGTGTTAGAATCCCCGAGCATGCATAAAGCTAGAAGCAGCACTGGATGTCTATATTTCTGTGCTCCTACAGTGAGATTGCTGGAAAGGACAAGAGAATCCCTGGACATTTGTAAGACAACTTGCTTGGTAAACATAATGTAGTGGTAAACAGCAGCAACAACAAAAGACTACGTCTCAAGCAGGTGAAAAATGAAGACTAATGCCCAAGGATGTCCTCTGACTTACTCATACATCACACACACACACACACACACACACACACACACACACACACACACCTGGCACTTTTGATATTATTAAGATAAGTCACCAGATATCCAACATTCAGAGATAATATATTTCTGAGAAATAAGCTAACTTTGTTTAGATTATCTAAACAGGAACATAAAGCTATAAATGGTGCTAGAATTCAGTCTCCTCAAGTGAAGAGATAGGAAAAGTGGGCAACACCTACAGGACATCACACACATCATATATGGGCTGATGCTGCCAGACTTAAGTAGACAACCCACTGAGATGTCTCACAAAGAGATTATTTTCATCTGTTACAAAAATATTGTTTCCTTTGTGATACTTTCCTTTGTGTTTTGCTTTACCCAAATTTAGTTATTTAGTTTAACATTAATTCTGTGCAAGGATCCCCTTCAAATTCTAGCAAGCATCTATATACTTGTATGGAATTCTACCATATATATTTTCTACAACTGCATATTTCTTTTGAGTCATCATGGTTGGCAGCAAGCATATTCACCCACTAAGACAGCTAGCCAGCCCAACCCTTTTCTTATACTGCCTCTAGACCTAGTAACTCTTCTGTTGTACCAGCAAATCAAACAAATGAACAAGGATATCCATTTGTGAAACCCCTCTGAGACATCAACAAAATAAAGTCTTTGCTTCATGCTAACCTCTGAAGTCAATATTACATTGTCATTATTTCTGCCAGAACTTCTCATCCTTGATATGCCCTTTTCCAGTGTGTCCCTTGCCCATAATTGTCAATACCAGTTAGACTTTGACTGAAGAAAATATACGTAAACAGTCATGTTGTAAAGATTCCATTTAGTGCCCCCAAGTTTTCAACCAGGACTTAGCCATCTACATTTTCCTTTATGAAACCCTTATGACGTGTTGTGCAAACAGTTTTCTCTGTTGCTCAAAAACAAGTAAGAATGCAGACAATATTAGACTTGTTTTCAGCCTTAGTAGAAAAGAAACATAAACAATCAAAAATTAATTCATAATCTTGCCAAAACAGAGCCATTTATTTAGGGATGATTTATCTAAGTGGGAAAAGTATTGTGTAATTAAACAGATGTGGTCACACAAGCATGCACAAGACACTATCATTTTTAAAATACATCTTTTTCTTGCCCATAATCTTATAATTTATAATTTGTAATTTTTTTACTTTACAATTTTAAAATTTATAATTTTCTATTTTTCCATGTGAATAAATTGCATCTTTAATTTAAAATTAGCAAAGTTTTCAGAACTTTATTGTCCAACAATATTTCTGCTAGTCCTTACAGCCATATAGCATACTATCTCAGTGATCCATCAAGTTCTATCTATGGAAGGCATATGGTAACAGCCGTATGCCTTCAGGAACTTCAGCTCTGTTGCTATCCTGTACTCTGTGCAGGAATTTCATGTATTCTCAATCACACCATATATATATTAAGTTTTCTACCCCCAAATCTTCCTTTCTTTTAATTTTTATTCCAAATCTTTCTAAACAGGCTCTTTATGATTATTAACCAAGGTACTCATCTCTTGAAAGAAATGTTTTAAAAGGTGTTCTTGA
>CABHPP010114443.1:11946-27605 GCA_902168425.1 Peromyscus attwateri | reverse complement strand
GGGATGCTGACAAAGTGGCCACAGTGTTCTACACTGTAGTGATTCCCATGCTGAACCCCTTGATCTACAGCCTCAGAAACAAGGATGTGAAGGGTGCTCTCAGGAAATTTGTGAACTCTAAGATATATTCCTAAGAAATATTGAATTTTCAGTGTGCAGAATTCCAAGGGAGATACTGGCAAAGGGATTAATAGATTAAACATGTTTGGGCTGGAGAAAATAAGGATCAGGGCAGTTCAGAGTGACTCTTTGTTTTGTTGAGTTTATAACTTTAATTTACAAGCATAACATTTAAAATATTCCACAATTGAAAGTTGATTTATTCATTTGACTTAAATCAGTTATCTATGAGTTATGCCCTACCAAGGCAAACATATTTCATTTTGTACAAGATCTTCCCCAATCTAAAAAGGATTTTGCAAAGTTTCTAATTTTATTTCTGTATCCATAATGGACATCATGATTCATTTTAAAATAGAATGTCTGTAATTCATGGACATCATTAAACTAACAAACCTGAATGCACATAGTAAGAAGACCATGGACATTTGCTCAAGATTTTATTTAGTTTGCCATCCCAGGCTCATTGCTCACCTCATTTTCCATATTGTAATGCTGGATACAGAATTCAGTGCTTTATGACTCTTTAATAACATGTAGTCTTGTAAGGAAAATATTTTAGTAACATTGAGTTATGAAAATAATATTTTAAAAATGCAAGGATATAAGTATCTCTTCTTGTGATATGTGCATGTGGGAGCAGTGTCCACAAACGGTAGAATCCTTGACTCTTCTGGAGCTAGAGTCCTTGTCCTCCTATAAGCCATTTGATGTGTGTCCTTGGAATTAAATTTGGTCCTCTTGAAGAGCAGAAATCTGTCATAGCTACTGAGCAATCTTACTAGTCCCTTTACAGAGCATAAAGCATTCATATGAAATAATGAATTTCTAGAAAATAAACAAATCCAGTTTTTTTGCTGTCTAATGGGAACTTTCACTGTAGGCAGAATTTCTGAAGTGTATAGTCCCTTGCCTTATAATCATGCTAACTCTGCTACTGAAGAAATGTTTGTAGTCACCCCTGTTCATGCTCTCTGCTTTGATACACATATGTACTTTTTATTTCATTAAAATTGTACTTTGAGGATTTCACACATGTATGTATTACTTTCTCATTACTGTCAACCCTTGGCCCTCATATTCCCTCTCATAGAGTGTCTCTCTCCCATGTTCATGATTCTTTTCCTTTTTTTTTGTGACTCATAAAGTTCAGTTAGGGCCATCTGTGTGATCTTGGGTTTGAGACTATCCACTGGAACATGATTCCTCATCAATCGTTTTGAAACTGAATACAGTATCTTTCCGTCCTCCATGCTCCATCCAAAGCCGATAGTTCAGCTCACACATCTTCCATCATGATGCAATGTCCCAACATTTCCCAAATTTCCATGTTTCTTAGCCACATTCATTTTCCATTCTATCTACACTGTTAACACTTTTGTATTATACTTTAGTATTTACTCCAATTTGTAAAGTGTATTCAGATGTTGATAGAAGCCTCTCTCCTTGAATCTATGATGTTATAAAAGCAATGGGCTGGAGTTCAGGAAGCCAGGTTGGTGTCTTGACTCTGATTTTTCTTTGCCATTAATTTTTATTTCATTTACTTTTGAAGTTTTGTACAATTACCTATATAAACTCTGGGAACCACATATGACAGAAAATTTGTACTGTTTATCTTTCTGAGACTGACTTAATTCTCTTAATATGATCACATGAATTTTCTTACAAATGGCCTAAATTTTGCAAGAATTCCACTGTATAAAACACATCTTTATCCATTCCTCTGCTGCTGGACACCTAAGCTGGCTCCATATTTTACCTATTGTGAATAGTGCTACAATAAATATTGACTTTAAAAATTGTCATTAATTTAATTTTCCCTTGTATGGTGGAAAGCTCATGGGAATATTCTTTATAGGTCTATGCAACCACTAGGCCAGTCCAATGAATTGAAGATTTTCTCAGCAAACAAGATGAAATGCAGTCAGTGTCTCAGTGGCTTCAAGTGTAGACTGCAGGAGAGACATTTTACCTCTTTGCTCTCCAAAACAAATGCATTTTTCTACTTTAAGTCTGAGTATACACCTTAAAAGTTATTTCTGTAACACTGCTCTAAGTTTATCCTTTGTTGTGTTACAATCATAAACCATGTGTGAGGAGACACTTAAGTCATTGTATAATACAGAGGAAGTAAGTTTATATAGGAAAATTATATGATAAAGCTTCTTCATTCTCCACAATTCCATAAATTAATTAGGCTTATTTTTTCCCGAGATGTAATAACCAAGATGAGACTCTATGAGGCAAATGATCCTGGTGAACTTACAGAAAGCAAGGGGTGATTTAGAACCTGAGAGGAAATGGAATGAAGGCCTAAAAGGCTCACTGTAAGGATTCAGATGTTACAATTATATTTGTATTTGTTTTTTGTGTGTTGGCTAAAATAATAACTTCATTATATACTTAGCCAAGAAGACTATAATGAAACATTTAGCTATAATATCATTCCGGCTTTTAAAATCACCTCATGCTAATTTATAAGAGACGATTGTCAATCCTATATCAATCAGAAATTTAGAGAATAAGAGAAATTTTAAAACAATTAAATGCAAACTTTTAATTTCATTGATATTTTCCTTTAATTTATTAAGATACTATATAAAAACTGTGATTCTGTTTTCACAGGATGTTGATGAATTTTAATAATAATTTTCAATATGACTTAAAAACAATTCATACTATGAATAAGATGAAAAATACATATGGCAATGCTTTTTAATTTTATGCATGCTACATGCTGTTAAAAATGTATTATATACATATTTCTGAATATTTGAAAACTTAGAGAAATACAGAGCCACTGATAATTACTGTTTCATTCAGTTTTCTTAAATATTTGAATGCTTTTTGCACAGAAATTTAAATTATTGATTTCATTTTGAGCTTTCTTGTAAATTTTAAATTGATATTTATGATGTAATCATCAAGTGAACATTTCCAAGATAAATAGTAATAAATAATAGTAATAATAATTTCCAAGATAAATAGTAATAAATAATAGTAAAAAATGCATACATGCATTATTTATTGAGTATAATGTTTAAAACATTCCTGAGAACAACAATGCTGACACTCAAGCCATTCCTTGTTCTAACTCGTAACATTTATACCGGGACAGAATTCATCGTATAACACTTTGGTTGAGTTCCCAAAGTCTCTTAAAGATGTGTCTTAGCAATACTTCTATGTTAAAAATAACTTTTCTGGCATAACTGGATGTCAACATGTAGAAGACTGCAAATAGATCCATATCTGTCACCTGCACAAAACTTAAATCCAAGAGGATCAAAGACCTCAACATAAATCCAGTTACTCTGAACCTGATAGAAGAAAAAGTAGGAAGTAGTCTTGAATGCATTGGTACCAGAAATCACTTCCTAAATATAACACCAGTAGCACAGACACTGAGAGAAACAATCAATCAATGGGACCTCTTGAAACAGAGAAGCTTTTGTAGGGCAAAGGACATGGTCAACAAGACAAAATGACAGCCTACAGAATGGGAAAAATCTTCACCAACCCCACATCTGACAGAGGGCTGATATCCAAAATATATAAAGAACCCAAGAAATTAGACGTCAAAATACCTAACAGTCCAGTTTAAAACTGGGCTATAGAGCTAAACAGAGAATTCTCAATAGAAGAAGCTCAAATGGCTAAAAGACATTTAAGGAATTGCTCAACATCCTTAATCATCAGGGAAATGCAAATCAAAATGACTCTGAGATACAATCTTATACCCGTTAGAATAGCTATGATCAAAAACACTGAAGACAGCTTGTGTTGGAAAGGTTGTGGAGTAAGGGGAACACTCCTACACTGTTGGTGGGAATGCAAACTTGTACAGCCACTTTGAAAATCAATATGGCTCTTTCTTAGAAAATTGGGAATCAGTCTCCCTCAAGACCCAGATATACCACTCTTGGGCATATTCCTTGGGCATATTCAATCATACCACAAGGACACATGCTCAACTATGTTTATAGCAGCATTATTTGTAATAGCCAGAACCTGGAAACAACCTAGCTGCCCTTCAACTGAAGAATGGATAAAAAAAATGTGGTACATATATACAATGGAGTACTACTCAGCAGTAAAATACAATGACATCATGAAATTTGCAGGCAAATGGATGGAACTAGAAAATATCATCCTGAGTGAGGTAACCCAGACTCAGAAAGACAAACATGGTATGTAGTCACTCTAAAGTGGATACTAGATGTAAAGCAAAGGATAACCAGACTGCAACTCACAACTCCAGGAAGGCTACCTAGTAAAGAGAACCCTAAGAAAGATATAGGGATTGCACAATCACAGAGAAATGGATAAGACCTACATGAGCAAACGGGGGGTGAGGGAGGCTAATGGAGGGCAAGGTCAGGGGAAAGAGAGCTTAGCAGAGCGGGAGATCCCAGCTGGATCAGGAACAGAGTGGGAGAACAAGGAAAGAGATACCATGATAAATGAAGACTCCACAGGAACAGGAAGAAGCAGAGTGCTAGGGAGGTCCCCAGAAATCCACAAAGATGACTCCACTATAGACTACTGGCAATGGTCGAGAGAGTGCCTGAGCTGACCTGCTCTGGTGATTGGAGGCTGAACACCCTAACTGTCATGATAGAACCCTCATCCAGTGACTGATGGAAGCAGATGCAGAGTTTCATGGCCAAGCCCCAGGTGGAGCTCCAGGAGTCCAAGAGATAAGAGAGAGGAGGGATAATATGAGCAAGAGATATTGAGACCATGATTGGATAAAGCACAGGGACAAATAGCCAAACTAGTGGAAACACATGAACTGTGGACCAATAGCTGAGGAGCTCCCATGGAACTGGATCAGGTCCTCTGGATAAGTGAGATAGTTGATTAGCTTGAACTGTTTAGGAGGCCCCCAGGTAGTGGGACTGGGACCTGTCCTTGGTTCATGAGCCGGGTTTTTGGAACCTAGGGCCTATGCTGAGAGACTTTGCTCAGCCTTGTTGCAGGGAGGAGGGGATTGAACCTGCCTCAACTGAATGTACCAGGCTGGGCTGACTCCCCAGGGAAGACCTTGCATTGGAGAAGGAGGGAAAGAAAGGTGGATTGGCGGGAAGGCTGGGGGATGGTAGGAGGGAGGACAGGGTAATCCATAGCTGATATGTAAAATGGCTAGAAAATCTCTTATATAAAATAAAAATAATAACTTTGCTTGACAGGGTGTTTGTACGTGGAATTCTTGAGAAGGCATTATATCCATCTAGTAATACACAGAAAAGTACAACGTAAAGGCCTAGATTGACATTTTAAAGCCTGAAGAACACCCAGGTAGAGCAGATGATGGGCATGGTCCCATGGGATGCCACAACGCTCTCTATCTAGAAGGCGGAACACAGTGCTGACATCTTTCTGAGCTTGTCCATAGAGTCAAGCAGACGGGGAGGCACAAAGCCAGCATTTGCCTTTTCTAGCACCTTATTTTGATTTTCCCCCTGATTTGTCATCATTTTTCTTTTGCAAGACTAACACAAAGACCATACTGTATTTTGGTTGACTATGATGCAGTTTAAATGAAGTAATATTTGTATAATTTTTAGAGGAATCTAAGTGTATATTATTATTAGCCAGTTCTCCTCACTAGAATGTGATCCCAGGTTTGAATTAAAATATTTCCTAACAATATGATAAAAAAAAAAACTTTATGAGAAATCCCCAAGCAATCTGAATTATATTTCACATTCTTGATACAAGATGTCAGTATCCAGAATCATCCATGATGTCTGAAATACAATGTTTTAATATTTAGAAAGTTTTTCAGCATTTATTTGTGTATTTGTGCACAACTGTGTGTGTTTGTGCATGTGTGTATGCAGGGGTGTGTGTGTGTGTTTGTGTGTGTGTGTGTGTGTGTTTGTGTGTGTGTGTGTGTGTGTGTGTGTGTGTGTGTGTGTGTCACTCTACATGAGTGAAGGTCAGAGGAAAACTCTGAGAGTTTATTTTCATATGAACCCCTTATGGCATTCTGGGAAGAAACTCAGGGTGTTAGAACAGTGTACTGGTGCCTATAACCATTGAACTATGTAAACAACATATATGCTTGGTTTTACATGGCAGTTTCCCAAATTAGGGTGTAGGCCTTTTTATTGTATGTATTTTGAGGGCTTCACACTTAAGAACTGTATCTATATTAATTCCACCTCTCTCTAGCCCCAGTCTTCCCTTATGCCCCTTCTCTTCTTTTGATTAGCAATAGTGTGTGTATTTGTGTGTGTGTGTTTGTGTATGTCAATATATATAAATATATGTATAAATATGTTTATATATAACCTACTGAGCCCATTTAATGTTGCTTGTATGTACATGTATCCAGGGCTGATCACTTTGTGCTCTTTATGCTATTATGTGGCAGCTAAATGCTTTATTTTTTGTTTGATATACACATAAAAACTATATATATTTGGGGAGGGAATTCTTATGTTTTTATTGAGTGCATGCATTATTCAATTATCAAATAAGAGCAATCCACCTCTTCAGCATGTAATACAAGTTTCTTTTTATAGTGAGAACGCTGAGCTTGCTTGATTCTTAGCTACAACAGTGGGGCAGAAGCCAAAGTGTCACACTGGTCTCCATAGCTGCCTAAGACATCCTTTCAGATGTCTTCTCTCAGATCAAGCTAGAAGTCTTGACTTTCCTGCAGAAAAGAATTGTCTAATGTGTCAGTATGAAGCAGAGTTGGAATTTATTACATAAAAATTTCAGCACAGATTTATAGAAAATCTTGATAGAGAGAGGTACTCAGGCAATGGATAAACCACACTTAATTGTAGGTATTTCTCAAAACAGCATGAATCACCACAGCCAGCTTTCTACTGTCTAAGAATCTAACTGTACTTCCTAATAAAGTTCTTCATGTCAAAAAAAAAAAAACAGTGTTTCAGTCTTTTGTCTTTATAGGATTTTTGTGGCTTCTAGAATTGCATCTAAAATCCTCCTTATGGAAACTTAGACTTGATTATATTGTTAGTCATAATATTCACTGAATAGGCTTACTGTTTATAATTTAAATGTCTAGGTCACTTAGGTTGTTCAGAAAATTAGAGATTTTTTTTCACTATGAATAGTTTAGAGTTTTGTTCATGAGATCTCCAGAAATTTTCTAGGTCTAGGAAACAAGTGAGGGGCTTATTTGCAGGTTTAATAGACTTAGACACAGGAACAGTTCACTATTATTTTAACCCTTTATTTGAAAATAACTCCGCTTAAAGGAATGTTATTTAATCTCTCTAATGGCAGCATTCAGTCCAAATGATGCATTTTCACGTACACTTTACATTATTTTAACTTTATTGACATTGTTGTGCAATAGCTCCCTAAACCTAGGTAATTTACAAACAGATTTCTGATGATGTTTCACAAAGAATATTTTTGAGTCTTCCAGGATGTACATCTTCAGATCAACTTTATTAACTTTCTTATGGCACAGAAATTAGTCTTTGTTTTACATAAGGGACCCTTCCGCCAAAGCTTAATTTATAGAATAAACTCTCTGCTTATGAGAAATGTTTAAATCTCCAGTGCTGGGGAGCAAACGTCTCAGTTTGTCAAAAGCCCAAGGCTCTAGTTACCTGAACTTGGAAATGGACACATTTTATTGAGTAAAGTCATGTTAAAACATATCTAACTTTTCTGTCTTCTAATGCAGATTGCATATGAGAACTCTTCAACTTTACAATTTCCAGGAAAAAACTCTGTGATGCTTTATGGAGAGACAACTGATGATAAATGAGAATAATTTTTTTTCTAATATCAAGCATTTTGAGCCTGAAAAATTTCAGACTACAGAAATTTAAGATATTCTTTTCTCTCCATCTTCTTGCTATCCATCTATGTTTCTCTCTCTCTCTCTCTCTCTCTCTCTCTCTCTCTCTCTCTCTCCGTCTGTCTGTCTCTGTGTCTCTCTGTCTTTCTCTCTTCTCTCTCTTTTCTTTTTGTGTGTTGTGGTTTTTTCTTTCTCTCCTTTTTTCTATTAACTTTTGTCACAACATCTATAACTTATGGCAGAGGATGAGCTTCCTACCACCACAGTTAACACAAATCAGATTTTTGAATTATCTCTATGAACAATTAGTGTGGTTAGGTCATGTAAACTCCATTTACTTGAGAACAGAGGTATGTATTTTATGTTCAATTTGACTTGAATTCATCATAAAGTAGCTTCAAAAGCAGAAAACTTTTCAAACCTGATTTCCATGATTTGTCTGTTATTAAGGAAACTATTCTAACATTTTATTTTCATTGCTCCGCTCCTTTCTTTTCTTTCCTCTTCTTTTCTAGCATATGGCTAAGAAAAAGATTTATTGAACTTTTTATTATTTTTGCTTTTGTTTGGGAGATTATAATGCTTTTTATTTTTTAAAATTTATTCTTCTCTCATACAATATATCCTGACAAGAGCCTCTCCTGCCTCCTCTTCTTCCCCTTCTTCCAATCACTTTACCTTCCTTCTCCCCCGATCTACTGTTTGTTCATTTCCCTTCAGAAAAGAACAGGCCTCCTAGTGATATCAACTGAGCATGGTGTAACAAGATGCAAATAAAACTAGGCATATACCCTCACATCAAGGCTGGTTGTGGCAATTCAGTAGGAGGGAAAAAGTCCCACAAGCAGGCAAGAGTCAGAGACACCCCACTCCCACTGTCAGGAGTCCAACAAAAAATGTTAGCTAAACAACCACAGCATGTATGCAGAGGGTCTGGTGCAGCCCCATGGTTGCTACTTCAGTCTCTGTGAACCCCTATGAGCCCTGCTTACTAAGCTGTGTTCTACTGGTGTCCTTGACCCCTCTGGATCCTACAATCCTCCCTCTTGCTCTTCTACTGGGTTTCATATGCTCTGTCTAATATTTAACTGTGGGTCTCCAAATCGGCTCCTGTCAGCTGCTGGAGGAAACCTCTTTGATGATGATCTGGCTAAGCAACATTTTTATGAGTATAGCAGAATATCATTAGAAATCACTTAATGGACTTTTTGTGGGTTTATTTTTATTTTTAATTTGTGTGTGTATAGTGTTTTTATGCTGGTTACTCTGAAAATTGAGAATTGATCTACCTTAATATCCTACTAAGATACTCCATCCTACCACAAGGACACTTGCTCAACTATATTCATAGCAGCTTTAATCATAATATCCAGAAACTAGAAACAACCTAGACGTCCCTCAACCAAAAAATTGGTAAAGAAAATATAACGTATTTGTACATCAGAGTAAAAAAATCAGCTGTTAAAAAAATAACAACATGAAAATTTCGGGCAAATAGGTAGAAATAAAAAAAAAAAACATCTTCAGAGAAACAACCTAGATCCAGAAAGACAAACATGATATCTACTCACTACTAAGTGTATATTTAATGTTAGGTAAAGGGTAATCACACTATATCCATAGACCCAGAGCAGTTAGATAAAAAGGAGAGGTCTGGGGGCACATCTGGATCTTCCTGGGAGGGGAAAATAGGATAAATCTTATGGGTAAACTGGGGGAGACTGGGAATGGAACTATGAGGGATGAAATGGAGGTGTGTGGGAACAAGGGAGAGAGTAAGGGAAGAGATGATTGAAATAGGTGGGCGTTTAGGGAGCGATATAGAAATTTAATGCAGTGGAAACTTCCTGGAACCTATGAGGCTGACCCTAGCAAGGAATCCTAGTAATGGAGGATAAGGATCCTGAACAGGCCATGTCCTGTAACCAGGATAGGCTCCCAGTGGGTGGACTGAGATAATCTACTACCCACAATCTGTCCTGCCTGCAAGATATGCTGGGATAATAGTGCCTCTGAGCTTGTGGGTGTGGCCAAACAATGACTGATCTAACCTGAGGCCTGAGCCACAAGGTGGAGCCCATGCCCACACTAGGCCAGTATCCTAGGGGGAATTATAATTTAATTAGATTTCTCCCTTCCCTTTTCTCCCTCCAAATCATCCCATACACCCATCCCATCTCTTCTTCCATGGACTTTTTTTTCACTGTTATTGCATGTATATATGTGCCATTTATATATGCCTAAATATAACTTGTTCAGGCTATATACTGCTATATGGATGTATGTATTCAGGGCTGACTGTTTAGCACCAGGCAACTAATTGGTAAGCTTTTTCCCGAGGCACCTCTCCTGCTTCCAACTTTACTCAGTTGCTTACAGCTCATAGTGTAGGGTTGAGGCCTCATGGACTGTTTTGTGCTCATTTTGGTAGGTTTATTGGTCTCCTCGCCTCTCCTCTCCTCTCCCCTCCACTTCCCTTCCTTTCCTCTTCTCACTCTCTTTCTCTCTCTCTCCTCTCTTTCACCTTTGTCAGGTGATGAGCAAATCAAGACTATAAGACCTTAATTGGTCTCTATTTTTTTAACTTAGTTCAAGATGGGAAAAAATGCCAGGCTGTTTTAGTTTTCATTCTAGTTTCCCTCAGTTTTCTCTAAAATATTGATAACAATTATGCATCTTCCCCACTTTTTTTATTTCAGAAAGTCAGAGAATAAAACACCTTAATTATGGGATTGTGTTTTCCCTGTCTTCACATTTTAAGTCAGACTCTTTGCCAACAAATTGATCAAGAAATCTGGAGAAGTTTGCATTTGCTTCTTTCTTATTTTAGGTAAATTGTAATGACATATATTATATATAATGTATATTATAAATGTGTACCTACATTTATGTTCTTGCACACTCTAACTTCTTAAAAATTAATCATTTCTAAGACATAATTTGAAAAGAACATGCTAATTTTCAACTTATATATGATGATGAATCATAATTTAATGATTCTTCCTTTGTATAGTTGTTTTGTATTAATATCATAATAAATACACATAGAATTTTGTAAATGGTTTTTTATTAATTTTCAGATTAGACTTTATGAAACACTTAGATTATAATTTTTAATTTAGAATTATTTAGCTTTTTGTTATCTGTTGTCATAAGATTTGAAAACATTTTTCCATTCATTTTCTAAAGAAAAATATTGGACTCCAGAAGAAGCCCCTTGCTCCATCAGAGGCCATTCCAGAACCCAGGTCTCCAGAGGGCACACTGGTACCCAGAACTCTAGCTACCCCAGACTAGACCAAGTCCACTCTGACTGCCAAATCTCCAACCCTCAACTAGGATGGAAACCCACTGATAAACCAGAGACAACCCCTGTAGCTGGAAGTTTTCCTGTGTCCCACCCAATTCACAGCCACTCAGACGCAAATAAACACACAGAGGTTTATATTAATTATGAACTGCTAGGCCATTAGCTCAAACTTATTACTGACTAGCTATTACACTTAAATTAACCCATAATTCTTATCTATGTTTAGTCATGTGGCTTGATACTTTTTCTCAGTTCTGTCTTGTCATCTTGCCTTCTCTGTGTCTGGCTGAAAACTCCTGACTCTGTTCTTCATCTTCCCAGCATTCTCCTTGTCTGCTCACCCTGCCTATACTCTCTGCCTGGCTACTGGCCAATCAACATTTTATTAAACTAGTGTACAAAAGCATTATCCCACAGCATTTCTCTTTTTCTGTCTAATCAAAAAGGAAGGTTTTAACTTTAACATAGTAAAATTACATATAATAGAACAGTTGTCAAGCAAGAATTACAGTTATAATATCTAGCCTATTTGTATTTGACAAAATTAAAGAAAATATTCTATCTATCCCACATTCATGAGTCTAAAGTCTCATATCCAATTTATCTTTTATCATAACTAAGGATAATTATAATTGTATCTATCTAGTCTCCAGTTATATCAAAGACGCCAGAAGGATATAATATTACCTAAGTAAACAAGAAGAAAATTGTAAGCAACTTCAAAAAATCTAGAATGACAGAGACAGCTGGCTACTTGGACAGCTACCCAAAATTTCTCTGCAACGTTGGGACATCCTTCTTCAGCCTATAGGCTTAGAATCTCTCTCGCTTTTCTCTTTGTCCTCTAGAATGTCTGGCAATGTCTTCTGTGAAGCAGGAACCTGGAGGACCATCTTGCCTTGCAAAGTTCAGTGGTCACCTTCCTATGGGGCCTGCATATCCAGTTTATACAACATACTGTCAATTAGTCAACACAAGGGCACTTTTTTGCCTAGTGGCTAACTTTTGCCACAAAGAAAGCAAAATCCATAATGAGTTTCTTCAGTGCCCATTATCTTACTCTGAAGTAAATTGGTGCTGCCAGGATCAGACATGTCTCAATGTCCCGAAAGTCAAAGTTCTTAAAACATTTTAAATGCCATATTCTGTAGATCTCTGAAGGGTTTGGAGATGACCTGTCTATCTAAAATATATCTGCTTGGCCTTGAAAACATAACTGATATGACTATAAGTTCGAATGTAATGTATAACCACTAACTTTCATTTCTTTTTATCCTAATAGTTGATAATAATAACTTTCAAGGATTAGCAAATTGCATTACATTGTTAAATGAACTGTATAGGTACAATATCCTGAACAAGATTAGAAATATATGTACAGCATTTTTAACAAAATCAATCTCAAATTTGTATCAATATATATAATTTGTATACAATATACAAAAATCCAATCCAATGTAAAATACTTAAAACTAGTAGTTGCTTTCTAAAAGTACATTCAATAATCTACCTTTTCATCTGTATCATATTCATATCCTCTCTTTTTTCATTTCAGAGTAGATTCAATAATCTACCTCTCATCTATATTCTCTCTTTTTTGATTATCTTATTTTTTTTTTTTTTTTTTGGTTTTTCGAGACAGGATTTCTCTGTGTAGCTTTGCGCCTTTCCTGGAACTCACTTTGGAGACCAGGCTGGCCTCGAACTCACAGAGATCCACCTGCCTCTGCCTCCCAAGTGTTGGGATTAAAGGTGTGTGCCATCACCGCCCAATTATCTTATTTTTTAATCAAAATTTTCTGCCATGACATTGGAATGCATGATAGAAATGGCTCATCTTCACATGAAACACTTAGGTTCATTTTCATTCTCAAATTTTTCTAAAAAAAAATTTACAATTTCATAATCACACATCCTTCCAGCCATTATCACAGGTTTGACTGACATGAAACAGTAATTGCCAGCACGAGGGGCTGGCATGCTTTTCTGCACATGAGTAGTGTCTTTGGAAACTATCACCCAAGAGTATCATAACTATAAATCTCAATGTACATGACAACCCCAAAGGTGAAAGATATCCCCAAATAAAGTCCTTGTTTGTGGAGAGGGAGAGCCAAATCCCCCAGGCACTGAAAGAAAGGTGCTTTCATCTCCTTGTGTCCTTTTTGCAAGGACCTGATTTCATCATCACTGCTGACTGGTGGTCAGAGATGCCTGAAGCTGTGCTTCCTCAGAACTGGGTACAGACGCAACTGAAAGTCAGGTGGCTTAGAATATCTTCTTTGGAAGAGATCTACTCTGAGTTTTTTTTTTTCCTCTTAATTAAAAAAATGTGGTAAACAAAAGGAGAGAGAGCTACATGGACATATACCTACACAGAGACTTACACTGTGAACATTTTGATGTGTGCACCTTATCTAGAGATACACAGGTCTCCACTTGTCACTTCAAACACACCCTTCCATACAGTGTGTGAATATGAGTGTCCTAGTGTCTTTGAGAGTTCCCTGGAGCATTCCTACTTCCAAATGATGGATACCTGATATGTGTTACTCCTGAGAAGACACAGAAAGGAATGACAGTTCTGATGCACTTTGGGATGGCACAATCACATAAATGTCTGCATACTTAATACTTCTGAATTTAGGAACTTTCTAAACATAATCCAACAAAAAAGTATGAAAACAATGTAGCAAGTTAAAGAAAAACAGTTTTTCTAATCAAAATATAAACAAACATAGGAAATGCATACTTGTCAGTCATTTAAGTAGGAAACATTCGCAAGAAAAATAGTTATATGACAAAACTTGAAAAAAAAATCTTCCCCATGTATACCAACACATGCACTGCCCAAACCAAAGCTTACACACAGGGGCTACAAGGCTCACAGGAGGAGGACATGCCCACAGACGGTACATCTGCAAAGGGTGTTAAGCAGTACTGTGACTATTACACTTCTGTAAAAAAGATATCCCGTAGTGTAATAAGTTTGTATAAAAATGACAACTGAATTTTAAGCACCAGTTCAACCATTTAGACCACTGTGTTTATACTTCTACTAAGAGAACAGAGTGTCAAAGGCTAGTGAAGGTTAGAGGGTCATCATTATAGTTTACCTTTTAAAGACATGCATTTTTCCCCATTCCCTTGAATGCCAAATTAGAGAATGTTTAGGCCAGTAAAG
Source organism: Peromyscus attwateri (assembly GCA_902168425.1). Classification (NCBI taxonomy): domain Eukaryota; kingdom Metazoa; phylum Chordata; class Mammalia; order Rodentia; family Cricetidae; genus Peromyscus; species Peromyscus attwateri. The sequence continues at coordinate 13,193 of CABHPP010114443.1, read as the reverse complement.
GATTCCTTGGAGAACCCATCATCTCTCAGAATCATGGTTTAATATACATAAAAATCTCTTCCACAAACCAATGCTTGCTTCTAAGATAAAGTATCTGTTCACAGAAACTGAGGGCTGCTCATCCTTATAAATTAGAGAAGGTATCACCTAGAGTAGCCTCATGAGCACATGTCAAGAACAAGACTTTAAATGTGTTGTGAGGTCCCAGAGTTCATCTGTATGACCCTGCACTTCTATTTGGAAGCCATTGTTAAATGTTGCCCACAAAATAAAATTTTGTGATGTACCTACTAAAAATTGTTCTGCCTTTCCTTCGCAATAGCGCTAATTGTGTCATACTGATCAGGAACCTCAATTTCTCTCCCAGGGTTCAGATCATGATCCCACAGAATTATTTTTCTGTCTTTCCCTCCTCCAGTTAATAGCATCCTGTTTCACATCTGACAAAGCATAAACACACTGCCATCATGAGCTTTGATTTATCTGTTGAACTGATAGACAACTTTAGGTCTTTTCCCAGGTGGGGGCTCTATGGTAGTTTTGCTCCAGATAAGCATGATTCTTCCTGAGTCTCCAGTGAAAACATCTCCATTCCCCAAGAATGCTAAACACTGAATGAATTTTGGTTTTTCATATTTCCAAAAAATTCCCTGTTTTCTTGTTAGTGAATTGCCACTCCAGGTCCAGAAAAAAAGTGAGATTTATCATATGTTATTAAAGTATTTGCATCTGTTGGGTGGAATTCCACAGCTAAAACAACTTCATTTGTTGTCTTTATCTCTGCTACTTTTGCCCCAGCCATTAGAAGTCCAGCCATCAACTAGGCAGAGACTCTTTACTTAACTACAGGCTACTCTGGTAAGAAGACCAAAGAGGAAACAGAAAAGCAGGAACAAAGCACCCATCCAATAAAGACAAACTCAGAAATTGGCACCTAGACCTACAAATCACCCCAAACCCAGATGTTTAAATAACAGTGTAAGAGGACAATCAACAATAGTCAGGGCAATATATCACCACCAGACCATTCCTCTACAGCAAGCTCTGAATATTCCGACACAGTTGGGACACAAGAAAACAACCTTAAAACCAACTTTATAAAGATGATAGAGACCCATAAAGAGGACACGAATAAGTCCCTTGAGGAAATCCTGGAAAATTCAAACAATTCAAGAAAATGAATAAAATCCTTAAAAAGACAGAAAGAAAGAAAGAAAGAAAGAAAGAAAGAAAGAAAGAAAGAAAGA
>CABHPP010114443.1:0-11936 GCA_902168425.1 Peromyscus attwateri | reverse complement strand
AGAAAGAAAGAAAGAAAGAAAGAAAGAAAGAAAGAAAGAAAGAAAGAAAGAAAGAAAGAAAGAAAGAGAGAGAAAGAAAACAGCTGAAAGAAATTGCTCAAGATCTGAAAATGGAAATAGAAGCAATAAAGAAAGCACAAACTGAGGGACTTCTGGAAATGGAAGAGCTAGGCAAGTGAATAGGAACTACAGAGTCAAGTATCACCAATAGAACATGAGATGGAAGAGAGAATCTGAAATAAAGACAGACCTATAAGAATTATACTCCACTTCACATGGAGACTCTAAAAGCCAGAAGGGCCTGGACAGATGTCATACAGACTCTAAGAAAACACAGAAGATAGCCAGACTACTATACCCAGCAAAATTTTCAATCACCATAGATGGAGAAAACAAGATATTCCATCATAAAGTCAAATTTAAACAATATCTGTCCATAAATCCATCCACACTGAAGGTACTGGAAGGAAAACCCCAACCCAAGGAGGTTGATTACACCCAGAAAAATGCAGGCAATACATAATCCCAAACCAACAAAACCCCCAAAAAAGAAACACACACATGCACACTACCACCACAACCTACAACAACATAATAAAAAAAGCTAACTAAAATCATTGCTCACTGATATCTCTTAATATCAATGGACTCAATTCCCAAATAAAAAGACACAGACTAACAGATTGAATTCAAAACAGAATCCATCATTCTGCTGCAAGAGAAATACACCTCAACATCAAAGATAGACATTTCCTCTGACTAGGATTAGAAAAAGATTTTCCTAGCAAATGGACCTAAGAAACAAGCTGCTGTAGACATTCTAGTATCTAACATATTAGACTTCAAAGTTAATTATAGTCATCAAAGGAAAAAAAAATCAACCAAGATTATTTTTCAATTTTAAACATCTATTCCCCAAACAAGGGCACCCAAATTTGTATTAAACCATGCACTGACCTGCACATATTGATAGTGGGAGATTTCAATACTCCACTCTAATCAATGTACAAGTTATCCAGACAAAAACTAAACAGAAATACTGGAGCTAACATACATTGTGAACCAAATGGTCCTAACAAATATCTACACAATATTTCACACAAATACAAAGTAATACACTTTTTTTTCTCAGCATCTGACAGAACATTCTCCAAAATTGACCATATACTTGGTCACAGAACAAGTCTCAACAAATATAAGAAAATTGAAATAACTCCTTGCATCCTATCATATGATCATGGATTAAAGATGGATCTCAACAACAAGACAAAAGAAAGCCTCATGGAAATCGAACAACTCCCTACTGAACAACTACTGTACAAAAGCAGAAATAAAGAAAGAAATTAAAGACTACCTAGAATTCAATAAAAATAAAATCAAAACCTACCAAAACTTATGAGACACAGTGAAAGCAGTGCTAAGAGGAAAATCCATAGCACTAAAAAGGCTTCATGAAGAAATTGGAGCGATCTCATACTAGCAACTTAAAAGCACACCTGCTTTACACTGAGTGAAGCTTGAACAAAAGCTTCCCAACGGTGACACACTTCTTCCAACTAGACCACAACTATTCGAATGAGGTCACACTTCCTAATAGTGCCACTTTCTTTTGTGGCCATTTTCTTTCAAACCACTTCAGACTTATATGACAAGAACTTCCATTCTTTTAAAATGAATTGGAGAATATATCAAAAGATCAAAAGACCTCCTATGCTCATGGATAAGTAGGATTAACATAGTAAAAATGGCCATGTTATCAAAAACAATATGAAGATTCAATGAAATCCCCATCAAAATTCCAACACAATTCATTATAGACCTTGAAAGAACAATACTCAACTTCTTATGGAAAAACAAAAAGCCCAGGATATTTAAAACAATCCTTTACAATAAAAAAACTTCCAGAGGTATGACTATCTAGGATTTCAAGTTGTGCTGCAGAACTATACTAATAAAAGCCATGTAGTATTGGCATAAAAACAGAAAGGTTATTCAATAGAAGGCTCAGACATAAATCCACAAAACCTATGGACACCTGATTTTGACAAAGTCCGAAATATACAATGGAAAAAGAAAGCATCTTCAACAAATAGTGTGGGTCTAACTGAATGTTGGCATGTAGAAGACTGTAAATAGATCCATATCTATCATCCTATATGAAAATCAAGTCCCAGTGGATCAGACTTTAACAGAAAACCATACACACTGAACTTAATAGAAGAGAAAGCAGGGAATAGCCTTGAATGCTTTGGCACAGGAAACAACTTCCTGAACAGAACACTAATAGTGAAGGTATTAAGATCAACAATTAATAAATGGGATTTCATGAAACTGAAAAGCTTCTGTAAGGCAAAGCCTCTGTCAACAAGATAAAATGGCAACCTATAGAACGGGAGTAGATTTTACCAATCACTCATCCAACAGAGGATTGATTTCAAAAACATGCAAAGAACTAAAGAAACTAGACATAAAAAAATTAAATAATCCAAATAAAAAATTTGGTACAGATCTAAAAGGAGAATTCTCAAATGGCTGAAAAATGCTTAAACAAATGTTAAACATCCTTAGGCATCAGGGAAAAGCAAATCAAAACTATTTTGATATTCTACCTTACACCTGTCAGAATGGCTAAGATCTAAAACACAAGTGACAGCTCAGGCTGGTGAGGATATGGAGCGAGGAAAACACTCCTCCATGGCTGGTGGGAATGCAAACTTGTAAAGCCATTATGGAAATCAACATGGATATTCTTCAGAAAACTGAAAATCAATTTACCTCAAGATCCAGGGACATGACTCTTAGGCATATACCCAAAAGACACTCCATCCTATCATAAGGACACTTAATCAACTATATTCATAGCAGCTTTATTCATAATAGCCAGAAAGTAGGAATAACCTAGATGTCCCTCAACTGAAGAATAGAAAAAGAAAATGTGGTACATTTACACAATGAAGCATTACTCAGCTGTTAAAAAAATATCATGAAATTTGCAGGCAGACAAATAAAACTAGAAAAAAAGTCATCCTGAGTGAAGTAACCAAGACTCAAAATGAAAAACATGATATGTAGTCACTTAAAAGTTACTATTAGCTGTAAAGTAAAGGGTAATCATGCTATTATCCACAGACCCAGAGAAGCTAAATAACAAGAAGGACTCAGGTGGGGGAACATATGAATCTCCCTGGGAAGGGAAAATAGAATAGACTTTGTGGGTAGATGGGTGGGGGAATGAGAATAAGAGGAATCAGGTTCAGGCTGGATAGAAGGAAAGAGTACTGGGAGAGATGACTGGAATTGGGGGTCATCTTGCGGACATGCTAGAAACCTAGTACAATGGAAACTTCCAGGAATCTATAAGGGTGACCCTAGCTAAGACTCCTAGCAATGGGGGATATGCAACCTGAACTAGCCATCTCCTGGAACCAGGCAAGACTTTCAGTGGAGTAATTGGAACACCAAATCTAGCCAAAAAAACCTTTGATCTACAATTTGTCTTAACTACAAGATGTGTTGGGGTAAAGGGGCCACAGAAATTGTGGGAGTAACCAAGCAATGACTATTCCAGCTAGCGACCCATGCCATGAGAGAGAGAGCCCACCCATGACACTGCCTGGAAGGCCAGGACCCAGAGCCTAGATAACCCAGAGACCTAGGATAGAACCAAATATAACTGGCAAAAAATCAATGAAATGATTCCTAATGATATTCTGATATACTCATAGATTGTTGCCTATCCCAATTGTTATCAGAGAGGCTTCATTCGGCAACTGAAGGAAACAGATGCAGAGAACCAAAGCCAAACATTAGGCACAGCTTATGGAATCCCGTTGAAGGAGAGGAAGGATTGTAAGAGGCAGAGGGTTCAAGGACATTGTAAGAAATCTAACAGAATCAACTAACCTGTGCTCATAGGAGCCCAACCAGGGAGCCTGTCTGGGACTGACCTAGGCCCTCCATATATATGTTATAGTTGTGTAGCTTGATCTTCTTGTAGGATCCTCACAAATGGAGCAGAGGCTGTCTCTGACTCTTTAGCCTGCTTTGGAGACAATTTTCCTCATACTGGGTTGTCTTGTCCAGCCTTAATACTAGGGGAGGTGTCTAGTCTTACTGCAACTTGATATGTCATGTTTGGTTGATATCCATGGGAGGCCCAGCCTCTTCTGGAGAGAAAAAGAGGAATGGATGGGAGTGGGGGCAGAGGGGAGATAAGGGTAGAAACTAGACAGAGAAGAAAGAGAGGAAACTGCAGTAGGGATATTAAAAATAATAATAATAAAAAATAAAATAAATTTGTCTCATATATTTGACTCATTGTAGAGCTTGATTGTAGTCAATCAAGTAATTTTAATTGAGAATAAAAATTATTAAGGATTTATTATTTTGTTAGAGTACCCTGCATGTAAAGTCCACCATGTCCAGATAGCTCTCTGAACTTGATGTAATATGGATGACTCCCTTTGCAGCAGGACTCTGTCTCTACTTTATTTGGATAGTGTCTCTAGGCCTGGGTGTCTGACCTTATTTTAAAGGATGAACTTGCACAAAATGCTCCCTCCAAATGTGGTATGACTCAATACACAAGCCCCCTTCCTTTTTCCCAGGCTCTGGTATTTGAATGGGTATATCATTATTGTTCATCTGTCCTAAATCAGATCCATAAATGTAAATTAGGTCTATTCCCTCCTTTGTTAGTCTATCAGCCCTCCCTCACTGATCTGGGCCATATAAATCTGCCTCTGGACTTCAATAAACTGAGCTGTCTCACTGAAGATGACATCTAGAGGTTCTTTATGTCATATTCACAGCTATCTGAATCTTGCTCCCCTTTTCTGTGCTGCAGATGTCTTTCTATATGCTGTGAATGTGTTGCTCTGATTGATTGATAAATAAAACACTGATTGGCCAGTAGCTAGGCAGGAAGCATAGTATAGGTGGAATAAGGAGAGAGGATAATGCTGGGAAGTGGAAGGCTGAGTCAGGAGATGCTGCCAGCCACCGGCGCCATGAAAGTAAGATGTAAAGATACCCTGGTAAGCTACAAGCCACGTGGCAAGGTATAGATTTATAGAAATGGGTTAATTTAAGATATAGGAACTAGATAACAAGAAGCCTGCCACGGCCATACAGTTTATAACTAATATAAGTCTTTGAGTGTTTACTTGGGTCTGAGCAGCTGCAGGAGCCAGATGGACACAGGAAAACTCCAGCTACATTTCTACTCCATCTTCCTAGGCTGGTGGCTAGTGATCTCAGAGGAAGAAAGAGACCCACATTATTTCTCACTATTTTTTAATTCAAAGTAAAGAATGGAATTATGTCCTCTGTAAGAAGATAGATAGAACTGAAAATCATGTTAATGAAATAAATCAGTCATAAAAAATTGGATGTTTTCTCTCAAATGCAATTTGTAGATTCCAGTATTCATATTTGTACATATATATTCACTCATATTTCATGAATCTATAAAGAGGTAATATGATAGGATAAAACAATCTTAATTAAGCAGGACAAGAATCAAATAAGGATAACAGAATACATACTATTCTATTATCTATTAGAATACCACTATTCTAAAGTAGAAGTTGGGGGACTGCAGAGAAGGAAGGAACCAGTGTGTTTAGACCATAGTACACAAAAGAAGGTTAAAGGAATAAAATGGGTAAATAAATCATATTTATGAAAAAATAACATAACAAAACTAACTACTATGTATGCTCATTAACAGGCTGTAATATAAAAGATAAAAATAGCCTATGAAATAGATACAGCCAAAGAGATAACAAGAAGACATGACAATAAATTAAGCCTGGCATAGTGGAGTAAAACCAAGAGTTAAAAATAAGAAGATTAGCTGGGAGGTGGTGGTGCATGCCTTTAATCCCAGAACTCAGGAGGCAGAGCCAGGCGGATCTCTGTGAGTTTGAGGCCAGCCTGGGCTACCAAGTGAGTTCCAGGATAGGCTCAAAGCTACACAGAGAAACCTTGTCTCGAAAAAAAAAAAAGATTAAATAAAATGCCAAGAAATATGAATACAGGACTATCCTCTGGAACACAGTTAACAATGCATCAAAATTAGTTCATTACTAGTGGAGAAATAACTAATAGCATAAGGAATTAGTAATGCAGAAGATAGAAGAGCTAGGAAGAACAGGTCTAAAATATTTAGTCCTCATTATTCATTAAATCCATTTTGCTCTGTATAAATATCGCTCTGTATAAATAAACACTGATTGGCCAGTAGCTAGACAGGAAGTATAGGTGGGACTAACAGAGAGGAGAATTGAGGGAACAGGAAGGCAGAAGAGAGACTGCCTGGAGCCGCCACCAGGACAAGGAAGATGTAAGGTACCAGTAAGCTACGAGCCATGTGGCAAAGTATAGATTAATAGAAATGGGCTGAATATAAGAGTAAGAGCTAGACAATGATAGGCCTGAGCTAATGGCCAAGCAGTTTAAATAATATAAGCGTCTGTGTGTTTATTTTATAAGTGGGCTAAGCGACTGCCGGGGCTTGGCAGGACCCAGAGAGAAAACTCCAGCTACACCATTTCTATTCTAAATAATAAACACTATCAAAAAGAAAACCCATAGCAACAACAAAATGAAGTTTCGTGTTTATATTAAGTTTATGAGTAATGGAAATACTAAGTATTTTAAAAGACTAAGCCATGTCCTATAATTTTTTTTTTTTTTTATCTTTAGGTCTAAGGTAATTGGAGACACCAAAAACTTCTTATGTGAGGCATCTGCTAGGATGCTATACATCATAGCTCCCATGGCTACCCTCCATATTATACCCTCTTTCTATTTTGCTACTGTGTAACTCTGTCCTTTGAGAGACACATATAGTGTAATATTATTTCTAATGTTAACTAAAAACAAATGGGAAGGTTCTATATGTCCGATTACATTACATCTGATTTTAGCATATTACTCCACAAACTAAAATATGCATAAAATATAATTATTTTATATAACATGATTGTACAAATACTAGAAAGAAATGTGATGTGAACTGTTTTGATAAAAAAGAGTTAGTCTTCATGGGAAAAACCTCAAATAATTTTCATGCTTTAGGCTTTGAGCATTTATTCCTAATTTTCCCATTGGAGTGGTTAATACAGATGTAAATAGACAAAGGAAATCCTGTGTGATTAAAGAATAAAAGAAATGATATATCATGATATGGAGCATAAAAGGAAGCTCTGAACATTGCTTCGAACTTAAGAAATACCCATAATAATTTTAGGCAATTATATACAGATTTTGAGAATTAGAAACATTATTTGATTCTACTTGCACTCATACAATTTTTGGCCACTCTGGTGCATCTATAAACACACACACTGCTTGAACACACTTTTTTGAAGTCAACCTTGTATACTTAGGAAAAAAAACAGGTGTGGGAAGAGAGGAGAGCCAGTGTCCTGATCTCCATCAAGCACATGGAGTCTGCTCTCCCAGTATCACTTCAGCAGCTGTGTTCTTCCCATTGACAGATGGCTTTACAAACCGAAAAGACAAATCCAGTTTCTTCTAACAGAGATCACATGTTTTTAGCTGAGGGTGGGATTCATCTGCCTAAGTTTCAGTCACCTCATCTATAAAGGTAACAGAAATGTAGACAATATTATAGAAATTATGACAATAGATATTCTAAGTGTATTACTTGGGGTGTAGGAAGGACTCGGCAACATTCACTCACTTCTCTCTATTCATTGGGGACTTTATTGTGTCTGTAGTGGACTGTCGAAATAAGACAAACATGTCTTATGCCACCTATTCACAAATTTCACAAAGGTAATGCTCAGTAGTAGCATACATTGTTCATCAAGAAATTTGAATTAAATTGTGTTATCTTATGATACACTGATTAATTTCATATGTTATATATCTCATTGTACTAATAATTGATACTCAAGAGGGAGTAATTTTCTTGCTGTTACAATGATATCCCACAGAGATTGGTGCTTGTTTTCAGAAGCTTAGGATCATAGGCTTTGGGGATGCACACTCACACATAAAGGCTGTAGCATTTTCTGTAGTGACATCATCAGGAGCAGCGGAAGGCATGTAATGTTTGTTTCACAGGTTCGTTGGTTGGATCTGCATAAACACTTCATTTTGTGGTGGAATATACTAAAACAATGGTTTCTGAGAATTCAAAATTTTGATGTTTCTCTATGGGATAATATTCTACTCATATATAAAGAAGATTTTGTAAATGGAGACTACACAATTGTAAATCTTTGTTATTTTGTGTTTTATGCCTTGATTCCAGAGTGCCATTAGCAGATACCATGCTATGAGAATGCAAGTAGGAGAATGTACTCCTTCCTTGGTAAAGTATAATATTCCAGGAAATCCTATCAGTTTAATCTGCAGAAAGACATGGAAGAGCTACTGGTCTGAGAGGGAAACTGTGAACAAACAGAAGTGGATGCTTGCTTCTATATCCTTTACTACTTTCTCACTCATGCTAACTTCATCTATTCCGGCTGGCAGAGGCTGTGGGGACATTGGGCTCACAGTCACCCCAACACTGAGAGGAGTAAATAACCCTCAGTACTGATCATGCAGGAACATAGACATATGAACTATGTCTGAAGCAGAAGAGAAAGGATTTTTCAGTTTTGAGATAAGAAGTCTGATATGTGCCTCTTATGCAGCTTTCCCAGCTGTACACCCAGGGACCCTTTAGTCTAACTCCTACTTTATTTGTGTAGGAATTTATTTAATTTATTTAGTGTGAAATGTAAAGTACAACAGGGAGATCAGCAGCCTTTTCTATTAGGTGTCACCAGACTTCCTTCCTCTTGTGACAGCAGAAACTGTCCTTGGAATCTGACACATACCCTCTTGCCTCACACTCCTTACTAGTAAAGAAGCAATGCTTGAGAGGCAATCAGTAAGATATTTTTTCATCATTAATCATGGTAATGGTGAAGCATTTTTAAAATTATGTTTCCCTTTGAACTCAGAGAAAGAAAAAATATTCACTTTTCTTTTACATTTGAAGAATGAACACCTTCAAAGCAGAACATTGGCAAGTGTTAAAAATGAGATATAATAATAAACATATTCTTAAGTCTTTTAAATCAGGTGTAAATTGAGAAAAGATTGTGGTGTTCTCTATATTCATTCCTCCATAAACGTCTGAATGCTACCACAATAATGTTTCTATCTAAGGTTAGGGCAAGTGGGCAATTAAGGGGCTCTTTACATTTTTTAATTCAAATTCCTAAAACATTCCAACTTCTTCACAATTATAACCTGGAAACTTGCTTTAGAATCTGGTTATGTTATAAGTTCTTTATTAAGATATAATTAAGGATAAAAATAATTATGTTGAATGGGAAAGCAAAGCATGCAGTTTGTGTGTACAATATTCATCCTATATCCATCATGTTTTGAACTTACAGTGACTTCCTCTTGGATTTTATGAGATCAAATATACACAATTATCAAATCAAGTGATGTATGTTTATATCTATTAATGATATTTCCAGTCAACTCAATTTTCTACTTGATTTAAAAACTTTTTTGTTTTGTTTTGCTTTTTGATTTTTGTGAGACAGGATTTCTCTGTGTAACCACCCTGGCTATCTGAGAATTCATTTTGTAGGCAAGGCTAGCTTCAAACTCACAGAGAACTGCCTGTCTCTGCCTCCTGAGTGCTGAAAATAAAGGTATGAATCACCGCCGCCCACCTGATTTATACACATTAACACAATAAATAATTCACAATTAATAGTAGGCAATAGTCTTAGTGATGTTCTGTCTACATCTTTCATTAGAAATTCTGCCTATATCTTTTAATTTCCCAAGAAATTCAAAGTATATATTTTAAAGTAGTTTTAAATATATACATATACATCATGTACATATACTGTATATATTTATATATAATATATATTTAACTGAAGAGCCATGCATATATAGTGGAAGGTAGCACTCAAGAGTACGTATTCTCTGAACCATGGCTGGAATTAAATCCTAAAATTAACTAAATCAATGTGATTATTTCACAGAGGTAAATGGTAATATAGAAAGTAATCCAATTTTTCCATTTTAAAACACCTTGGGGGAGCAAATAACTCATCACATCAACCATTTAAGTTTCTCTGGAGATATTGGAGGTTATCTCTAAACTTAGAAGTCATTTCCTAGGGTCTTAATATTTAGAAGATTGATGAGGCTTCCAGGTAAATAGAATATAAAATTTCAGAGATCAAAGACTTAACCAAATAAGTAATACTTAATGCTTTTTTTTTAATTTAAGGACATGTTTACAATTATGATAAAATGACTGTGTACAATGAATGTATTTTAATTTTGCTGTGATTTTTGAATTAAATTGTGGATTTTAAGCACTTCAATTATTAAAGCCTTAGTTAATGCTAAATTCAGATTAACATTTGCTTATGTCTTACAGAGATTTACTACAACCCTGAATCCAGAATCTATTTTTAGGAAAGAGACGAATCTACACTTTAAATCATGCAATAAAGAATAATGTATTTATTTTTTCCATGTGATTATTTCACACAGGCAAATGACAATATAGAAGGTAATTCCATTCTTCCATTTTAAAATACCTTAGGGGAGCAAATAACCCATCACATCAGCCATTTAAGTTTCTCTGGAGATAGTGGAGGATATCTCCAAACTTAGAAGTTATTTTTACTCATTTAAATATTTAATATTTAGAAGATTGACTGATAAGACTTCTAGATGAATAGAATATGAATTTTAGAGATCAAGGAGTTAACCTAATGAGTAATACCTAATGCTTCCTTTTGATTTAAGGGCATATTTATAATTATGAGAAAATGATTATGTACAATGAATGTATTTTAATTTTGCTGTGATTTCTGAATTAAACTGTGGATTTTAAGCACTTGTATTATCAAAGCCTTAGTTAATGCTAAATTCAGATGAACATTTGCTTATATCCTTACAGATATTTACTATAACCCTGAATCCAGAATCTATTCTTAGGAAAGAGGTGAAACTGCACTTTAAACCATACAATAAGAAATAATGTAGTTATTTTCTCCATCAAATTTTCAATGGGACACATGGTTGAGGGAAACTGCACCACTGTGACACACTTCATTCTCCTGGGGTTTTCAGATGTCCCTGAGTTGAGTGATCTCCTCTCTTTGGTGTTTCTTCTCATTTATGGAGTCACTGTCTTGGCCAACCTGGGCATGACTGCCCTGATTCGGGTCAGCTCTCAACTTCACACACCCATGTACTTTTTCCTCAGTCACCTGTCCTTTGTGGATTTCTGCTATTCCTCCATCATTGTGCCTAAAATGCTGTCTAACATTTTCAATAAGGACAAAGCCATATCATTCCTGGCATGCATGGTCCAATTCTATTTGTTTTGTACCTGTGTGATCACTGAAATTTTCCTGTTGACTCTTATGGCTTATGACCGCTTTGTGGCCATTTGTAACCCACTACTGTACATGGTCATCATGTCCCCAAAGCTCCGCATGGTACTGGTATCTGGCTGCTACCTCTGTGCATCAGTGTGTTCTCTGATCCACTTGTGCTTAGCCCTTGAGATCCCATCATTTAAGGCAAATGTGATCAACCACTTCTTCTGTGATATACCTCCTCTCTTAAGTCTTGCTTGCAGTGATGTCACCATTAATAAGGTGGTGCTGTTTGTTGTAGCCACCTTCAATGAGAGCTTGAGTATTGTGATCATCTTCACCTCCTACTTGTTTATCCTCATCACCATCCTGAGAATGCGCTCTGCAGAGGGGAGACGCAAAGCCTTTTCTACCTGTGCCTCCCATCTCACAGCCATCACTGTCTTCCATGGAACAATTCTTTCCATTTATTGTTCTTCCACATCAGACAACACTGGGGATGCTGACAAAGTGGCCACAGTGTTCTACACTGTAGTGATTCCC
>CABHPP010114442.1:765-18414 GCA_902168425.1 Peromyscus attwateri | reverse complement strand
TCTCAAGATGAGTGGGGTAAATCCCAGGAGGCCATGGAAGCTGCCTTGGTCCTGGAGAAGAGCCTGAACCAGGCCCTCTTGGATCTTCATGCCCTGGCTTCTGCTCGCACAGATCCTCACGTAAGTGCCTTGTCGATCCTTTCTCCCTTCTTTGACAAGACCCTGCTGCTGTATTGGCTTTGGACTCCTGTAACACTCTTGCCTCCTGCTCACACCTGCCTCTGACAACTGGGTGTGTGATGTCTCTCCTCCCTTTGCAGCTCTGTGACTTCCTGGAAAACCACTTCCTGGATAAGGAGGTGAAGCTCATCAAGAAGATGGGCAACCACCTGACCAACCTCCGCAGGGTGGCTGGGCCGCAGCCAGCGCAGACTGGTGCGCCCTCGCCATCTCTGGGCGAGTACCTCTTCGAGAGGCTCACTCTCAAGCATGACTAGGAGGCGTCACCTTCCAAGGGGCTCCCTCCTCTGCTCTGCAGCAGCCAGCCTCAGGACCTTCACCCGAACCTCTAGGCAGCTTTTTAACCGCTCTGGAGCCCCTCCCAAGTCTCGGGACCAAGTGAAAATAAAGCATTTTGAAATAGCAGCTGGTGATTTTTGATTATGTGAGGGTGTCACAGGGGAAAGAAAAGGTTGGCCCAGGGCTTGTTTCCTGTGGGAACCCACATGTCTTGGTGGGATCTTCACCTACAGGGTAATGATACCTGCCTTTGCAGGTCCAGGTCCTGGGAGTCTGCTGCAGTCCCTCAATGAGCTACACTCCTTAACTGGAAGCACATTAGACTAAGCATACAAATACGAACTGGCTAAGATTGGCAAACTGAAGCTAATACAAGTTCCCTGGCTTCTGGGAAGTGTCAGTGCAAGGCATGCTAGGAGGGTGGGGCAGCTCGGGTCACAGGGTGTCCACTGAATGCTGACCTAGAGGTTGGGGACCGTGAAGGCCTGGCACATGGGAGGCAGAGGCAGGTGGATCTCTTGAGTTCGAGGCCAGCCTGGGCTACAGAGGAGTTCCACGAAAGGTGCCAAAGCTACACAGAGAAACCCTGTCTCAACAAAAAAAGGATGTGAAACTTAGTACCGCTGCCCAAACATGGGAAGCATGGGGGTGGATAGGATGGGGGGATGCTGGACAACACTGCTGTGTCAGCTCACACCCTTTAACATAGAAGGGGCTGTATGAAACTACCATGTCATTGCACTGTGGTAGAGACTCATGATTTTGAGGGTAAGCAGTCACGTGGGCAGGAAAACGACCCCAATACAACTACAGTTTTGTGACCTGGTCACCTCACCCTCAGTAGTAGAGATTACAGAGGACTCAGCCATGCAAAGGGCAATGAAGCTGAAACTGGGAGCCATGGCCTGGGAACCTGCTTACAGCAAATGTGATGTCCAGGAGGAAAGGGCCAGTATTACTGAGAAACTGGATTTAAGTTATTGGCCTGGAAAGTCCTGGGAGTGGAACCTAGGTTCTCGCCTGTTGGGCTGACATCCTGCTTAGCCACACCCCTAGGCTGCTTCTCACTTTCTAGGACTGAGTCTTGCCAAATTGCCCAAGCTGGCGCTAGGAATTCACTCTACAGTCAAGGGAGGCTTTGCACTCCAGATCCTCCGCGGTGTACACTTCCATGTCAGCCGCTTCCCACCTCAGGTCACCGAAGCACTCTTTTCCACTTGCATCTCAAATCTAAGCAGTCAGATTCACCTTTCCTGAAGAATAGCACTGGAATCTCAGGACAGTAACCCAAAGCTTTCCACAGAAGACTGTGGAGCAGGCAAGAGCACAACTAAAACCAAGAGGAAGCTGGGACTCCTGGTATTGTAGTGCCAGCTCTTGAGAGGCTGAAGGCAGGACTGCTGTGAATTTGAGCCACCCCAGGGTATGTGCCAAGAGCCTATCCGTAAAAATTAAAAATAGAGAACTGGGGAAGGAGGGAGACCCACCAATCAAGAGTCTGTGTCCAGTTACACTTGCAACTCTTAAATATAGGTATATTTTTCTCATCTCTGGACACACTCCAATCACACACCTTCTGCCCTCCCCCTCCAAACGCAAACCAAGAAAGGCCTCAGGCCAGACACAGCACGTGAGGGGCACGTGAGGGGCCCGCCCATTCACAGAAGCTGGGGCAGGACAAGCTTGCAGGCAGAAAGGCCTCGAGGTACATGTGGGGCTTCAAGAAGCCAGTTGGCTCCTTGTTTCTAGATCAGGAAAGGGACTGGGGTGCAGCACAGTGACAAGACTCCCGCTTGCCCACTGGGAGCCAGAGCTCAGCTGTTTCACAGTAGGCTGGGCGGTTGTGGGGTTGACAGCCATTCTGTCCTCAACGGAGGCATTTCCTGGAGGGGACACCGGACCAAGGGGAAGAATAACCTCTGGTCCAACTCTGCATGCTCCCTTGAAGAAATGAACATGACATCCGGGGAGACCAACCTTGCAGCCTGTCCGGGTTGTTGTGGGTTGAAATGGAGGACCATAAACATTCTCACCTTTGCTTTGCTGGATTTTGAGGCAGTCTTTCATGTTGCCCAACCTAGCCATGAACTAACTCCCTATGTACATTATACCTCTACCTACTGAGTGCTGGAGTTACAGATGTGCACCACCACACCAGGTTTAGGGGGTGCTCGAGCTAAATCCCAGGGCTTCAGGCATGCTAGGCAAGCACTGACAACTGAGCTACCTTTCCGGCCCCACATTCAACTATGTTAATCCCTGAGGTGTCCTAACTCTGAACTTGGCTGTCCCAGTTGCAGGGAGGCCACACAGATTCTAACATGAGGTGGTTCTGAGGGCAGGCCTGTGCATAGCATCCTCTGTATGGCTGTAGGATCAAATGAAGCCGCAGCCTGGAAAACAATAACCAGGTGTCCTAAAACCTCTGGCATTGAAGAACAAAGGCAGATTCCTGGCTTCTGGGACCCAATCTAAGCCTGGAGACTCCAGGCCAGAGCATAAAGAATGTGTTCTGCAATTCGAGAAAGGCACAGCGGAGTGGAGTGTGGGGACTCCAAGATCGGAGCCGAAGGGCTGGAGTGTCTGAACTGGGCTATGGACCACACTGGTAGGGGTCCCACTCGGTCTGGAGTGGTGCTCGGGCACCCTCCCATCTGTATAGGCCCCCAGGAGGGACCCAGGACAGGCAGGGAGCCAGGTAGAGAGGCTTAGTTGCGCTCCTCGCCCACGGAACTGGTAGGACTCAGGGGCTCAGAGGGCGTGCTGAGTGAGCTGGAGGGTCCAGTATCCACTGAGTTGCTTCTCTTGCTTCCGCCAGTGGAGGACGAACAGGAGGCCCGGCGTGGCCACTCTGGTGCTCGGATGTTGCGGCGGTCCTTGGCAGCCTCTTCTTCCTCATCATAGCGCTCACCGTCTTCCCCCAGGGGTCCATCCCGGGGCTCTTCTTCATCCTCACTCTGGTGTGGGCTGGAGTGTCGAGACAGTGAGGGCGATGGCGGCACGGAGGCCGGCCGTGGGTAACGGTACCCCTGGGTCTGCATGCCCGGGAGCAGGCACAAAACAGAGGGAGTGGATGCCACGTAAGTCCCTAGAGGTGTCCACCAACCAACCGTCAGTCCCAAATCAGCCCGTCCCTACCCAGCATTGGTCCCCGCTTCACTTACCGCATCTACCTCATGGGGCTCATAGGTGAAATGATCTGGAAAGGCCTTGGCCAGAGCCATGTGGCGGGCAGACATGTAGTACTGGGCAGAAAGAAGGGCAAAACGTGTCAAGGGCAGAGGTTACACTCAAGCTAGGGGCAGATAAATCCCAGCCACTTTTTGAGACAGGGTTTCTCTGTGTAGTTTTGGTTGCCTGTCCTGGATCTCGCTCTGTCGACCAGGCTGGCCTCGAACTCACGGAGATCTGCCTGCCTCTGCCTCCTAAGTGCTGGGATTGATTAAAGGCCTGCGCCACCTCCGCCCTTCCATCTCCAGCCTCTTAAGGCTACAGAACCAGAGGAGGCTAAGGAAAGGGAAGTGGGTCATACCCGGCCTAGGTACTTCCAATCCAACAGGTCTGACAGCCGCTCTGTGCGATTCCGCTGGATGATGCGCTGTCGCCGGCTCTGCTGACAGAAGCTGTAGAGGAAGGAGGTGAGCTGCGAGCACGAATCATCCAGGCTGCGGAACCTCCGATCCAGAATGTATATGCCTACAGAGGCAGAGATCAGGGTTTGTTTAAAAAAAAAAAAAGGTCTGAATTGTGGGCCAGGCCCCCCATGCTGTCTTCCGTTTGCACTGACCATAAGCTGAGGGATCTGCGATGTGTTCCTCCATAAAGCAGCCAAAGCCAGAGAGGTTGGTGGAGATGCTGGGGATGCCCATGACGGTGCACTCCGCTGTAGGGCCAAGAATGGGAAATGCAAACTCAACAGGTCTCTCCAGCCTGCTCCGCAAGAGATGCCTCTACACTGCCATCTGCTGGCAACTGAGCCAAGTGTATTCCCACTGCACCCGCAAGGGTGCTGAGGGTCCCCCACATTTCTAGAAGAGAAGCTAAGAGACTCAGAAAAGTGAATCTGCGAAAAAGTCCGTGATGAAGAGGATATTCATTTATGGAACACTAGCGCCGGACTCACATAAAGAACTTTACTTAACCGCGGGGCGGTGGTGGCGCACGCCTTTAATCCCAGCACTCGGGAGGCAGAGGCAGGCCTGGTCTACAGGGAAAATTCCAGGGCAGCTCGGACTGTTACACCGAGAAACCCTGTCTCAAGATAGATAGATAGATAGATAGATAGATAGATAGATAGATAGATAGAACTTTACTTAACCACAACGACATTAAGATACAGTGTGTGTGTGTGTGTGTGTGTGTGTGTGTGTGTGTGTGTGTGCCCGAGTATAAGCTTTGGATTATCACATGGTCATAGTCAGGCTGGTAGTTGTTTTGAATTTTTTTTATTTTTTATGTGTGTGGGTGTTTTGCCTACATGTATGTAGTGCCTGCAGAGGCCAAAAGAAAATGTTGGATCCCCTGGAACTAGAGTTAGCAGCCATGTGGGTGCTAGGAATTGAATCTAAGTTCTCTATTCTATTTTATTTTATTTTATTTTTGGTTTTCTTGAGATAGGAACTCACTATGTAGCTATGCCTGCCTCTGCCCCCGCCCCGGAGTGCTGGGATTGCATACACCACTACTTCCTGGCTTGGTCAGTGTTCTTAATTGATGAGCCATCTCTCCAGGCCCTATTGTTTGAGACAGGGTCTCATGTAGCCCAGGATGGCCCTGATCTCACTAGGTAGCCAAGGATGACCTTGAACTCCTAATCCTCCTGCCTCTGCATCCCATGAGTTAGCATTACAGGTATACACGTTAGCTGCTGGATAGTGGTTTGCTTTTGAGGGTCTTACTGTGGAGCCCAGGAAGGCCTTGAAATGATGACTCTCCTGCCCCAGCTTTCCCAGTGTGCTACCACACCCAGCTCACAGTCTGTTTCCACTAGAGGTAAGAAAAGATCTCAGAGTGAGATACAATGGCAGTCAGTGATCCCAAGGCTCAGGGAGCTAAGGCAAGGACTGCCATGAGTTCAAGCCTAGACAACAGAGATCCCATGATAGAACAATGTTCTCCAGGCATAACGACCATTATTATCTTCACTAGGGCAATGTGGTGACTTTCAGGACCCGGGCCTGCTGATGCTCCCCCACAGAAGGAGGGGGTGGGGCATTACACCTCTCTGGAGATTCCAGGCGCTCCTGCCAACATCTCCTCCCAGATCTATGTAATCCTGCTCCAGCTTTCCTTGGTCTTGTGGTCTTAGGAGGTCCTACAGCAGAGTGTGGGCGGAGGCCCCATCTCTGCAGTCATGGAGATGGTGAGACTTACTCTGTGATCTGCCTGCTTTAGAGCTGCCCACACACCTTTGAGTAACCCCTCACCCAAGCTCTGTAAGGAAGAGAAATAATAATTCACTGTGTATGTGTGAGAGAGACAGACAGACACAGAAACACACACACACACACACACACACACAGAGACTTGATGAACATGCCTATAATACACTATAAAAAGATAGAGGTAGGAAGGTCAAGAGTTCAAGGCCATCCTCAGATACATATGGGCTTGAGGCCAGCTTGGGTTTCATAAAACCCTGCCTAAAAATCAAAAATAAACTGGGCGGTGGTGGTGCACGCCTTTAATCCCGGCACTCAGGAGGCAGAGCCAGGCGGATCTCTGTGAGTTCGAGGCCAGCCTGGTCTACAGAGCGAGATCCAGGACAGGCACCAAAACTACACAGAGAAACCCTGTCTCGAAAAAACCAAACCAAACCAAACCAAACCAAACCAAAAAATAAATAAACAAAAAAACCCATAGTCTTCCCCAATGAGGGAGAATTATACACAAGCAATCCCAACTCAGAGCTCAGGGCTGAAGAGAGGTGTGGAGAGGAAGTTAAAAGGCATTGGGGACCAGAGGAGGAAGTTCAGCTGGTAGAATGCTTGCCTGGCAAGCACAAAGCCCTAGTTCTAACAGCCACCACTGTAAAAACGGGACACAGTGGTGCAGGCTGGTAATCCCAGCACTCTGGAAGTGGAAGCAAGATGATCAGGAGTTCAAGACCAGCCTTGGCCACACAGCAAGTCTGCGAGCACTGGGAACAGTCTTGCTCATCCTCAGCTCATGGTTCTGAGGGATTACACACCAGCAAATTGGAGATGAGGTTATTAGTGACAACCACTGGGAATGAACACCAGTCCTGAGCCCTGTCGACTTCTGTGTCTCAACAATGTACATGGGGATAGGATGGGCTGTTACCATCGTCCCTCAACTGAGGAGCCATGTTGCAGGTTCATTCCAGAAAGAAACAAGACCCCAGCATTCTGCCATCCCTCACGTCTGTACCCACCAGGTGTGTAGCCCCAGGGCTCATAGTAGGAGGGGAAGACCCCAAGGTGACAGCCACGGACAAACTCTTCATAGTCCACTGGAAGGAGAGGGCTTGTGGAAGAGAGGAACTCGGGGTGAAAAATCACCTGGCAATGGAAGAAAAGGGCTTAGCTACTTCCTAAACACCCAGAGCAGCCCAGAGAGGGGACACTACTCTAAACATGCACAGCAAAGTGGACAACAAGCCAAAGACTTCAACTTAATTCAGTTGGCCTCACAAGTCAGGGTTCTTTCTAAATAGTGCATATGGTGGTTTGAATAAAAATGGCCCCCATAAGGCTCATTGGGAGTGGCACTATTAGGAGGTGTGGCATTGTTGGAGTAGGTGTGGCCCTGTTGGAGGAAGTGTGTCACTGGGGGCAGGCTGTGAGATCTCAGAAGCTCAAGCCAGGCTAGTGGCTCACTGTCTCTTCCTGCTGTCTGTGGATCCAGATGTAGAATTCTCATCTACCTCTGCAGAACCATGTCTGCCTGCATGGCTCTATGATTCCCACTATGATAATAATGGACTAAACCTTTGAACTGTAAGCCAGCCCAATTAAATGTTCTCCTTTATAAGAATTCCTGTGATCATGGTGTCTCTTCACAGCAATAGAAACCCTAAGACAGTACAGTTGATACACTACGGAGATAAGAAGCATGATGCCCAAGGAATAACCCTTTCCCCCGGCACACCCAACCAACCACCCGACACAACCATGGGCCAGCCCTCACCTTCACACGGTCAGCACTACTGTTGAAAAGGCCAATTCGGCGAATAGTGGTCAGGATGGGGTCTGAGGAGTCATCTAGCATGTTGTGGGTGCACACTGGGGGGAAAGACTGCCGCTGTAGAAATCACAAGGGGGGGGGGGGGTCAAGGGAGAGACAGGCCATTTGCTACTTGCTCCTGGGCCATGACGACACCAGGGATCTAAAGACGCTACCAACAGAGGTCAACAAATTCCAGACTAGAACCCTGCCTTTTCCTTTTAACTATTTTGAGCAAAACCAAAATGACAAAAAATCCAGCTAAACTAGGGCAGAGCTGGTGTTAAGGCACTCCACAGATTATGAGGAAATGTCTGCATTCTGTTATATACCTGTTTCTGTCCTTAAAGGAACCCCAAGGACGCAACCACGTGACTTTACCGCCATCTCGGTTGATGTGACCACGTAACATAAACCAGGATGGCAGCAGAATGCTGGCCCTGCCCCCCCCCCCCCCCCCCCCAAAAAAAAGGAAACCCCAAGGAAATTTAGATGCTCCCAGTCAAGCAGTCAAGTGGATCACTTCTCGGTCTCTTGGCTAAGATCAAGTGAGGCAGTCAAGTGGACCACTATGTCCATTTGAGAGCAAGGTGTAAGGCAGCTGGGAGTTGTAGTTTTCTTATGAAAATTCATCCCCCGCCCCCAGGAGTCACAGCTGCAACACAAAGATAGATTGACAGGAAACCCTAGACCTTTCTACCCTGAAAGTTCTTTGCAACTGTTACATCATCTCATTAAAGGGCACACACATTGGTGGTGGATGAGGCCACACACTCCAACTCCAAGCAGCCCCATGTTAGCGTTATCATGTATGAAGCAGCTGCCTCACTTCAGAAATACTTTATCCAAAAGTGCATCCTACCTCAATAGTGCATGTTAGCTTCCTAGATCCCCAAACTCAGCCTCACCAATGCTGACTATAGGCACCAAAGTCCCTTGACCCCTGGAAATGAAAGAGCTCTAACTCCCAGAAGCCTCGGGGGCAAAGGAAGTCAGTCAATACAGTGCACAATGAAGTTCTCATTTTGTGGGCTACATCTTCCTAATGTTTCCCATCCATTTAATTCCAACCCGAGGAATCAGAGGGTTCTGTGGGAAATAAGACACAGCCACATGCTGATGCACGCCTTTAATACTAGCACTCCAAAGGTAGAAACAGGCAGATCTCTGAGTTTGGGGCCAGCCTGGTCTATACAGAGAGATCCAGGATAGCCCAGGGCTAAGCAGAGAAAACTACTCTTCAAAAACAAAACAAAATCCACCACCAATACCACCAACAAAAATTTATCTTGGGCTATTTCAGCCCAGTAAAAGCCCTTGCTTGCCACCTGTCTCTGATCTACTAAGAGCCATGACTAACAGATAAAAGCTTCTGGGATGTATCAACTTAGCGACATCCTAGTTTTCCAGCTAAGACTAGAAATGTCATAGACAGCACCTTAGGTCTATGATGTCCCCTTAGCTGAGATGTCTCCACCAATATATTTTAAAAAATACCTTTCATTATTACTTTCTTTGTTCTGTTATCATAAAAAGTCAAAAAATTGTTATTTTGCTGGTACATGGTGTCCCAGGTGACCTGAGTCTGTGTTCCTGGTCCATGGTCATGCTTGGCTCCAGGATAAACTCTGTCTGTCTCTGTCTCTCTCTTTTTTGTTTTTTTGAGACAGGGTTTTCTCTAGCTGTCCTGGAACTCACTCTGTAGACCAACCTGGCCTCGAATTCAGAGACCCACCTGCCTCTACCTCCTGAGTGCTGGGATTAAAGGTGTACACCACCACCACTGGGCCAGAATAAAACACTCTTGTTCCCTTTGATGTGGAGGTTGTGTTTTAACACTGACATTTCTGTTGACCTCAGAATTGGACCCTTTATAAAGGGCCACCCAAGAAAACAGAACTCCCAGAAGCCTTTGAGGCAAGAGGCCCCAGGAAATGCTGGGAATGGCCAGCACTCTTCTCAGGGGTGCTGACCATACCTGAGTGGCAAAGATGGCTCTCTTCATCATAGTGAAGTCCTCCTTGTCCAGCATCTTGTTCATGTCTGGGAGGTTCCCCCTGCAAGGGGACGGGGACACATTTGAGAGTGAAGTGATGGGACAGGTCAGGTCACCAGTAATGGGAAGAGAGCCAGGGCTGGGCACTCACACTAGTAAGGATTCGTAAAGCTTCCTCCCGAATTTCTCCTTAACTGTATTGGCTGTGTCCCTGGAGGGGAGAGAGAAAAAATACCACATACACACCAGCTACTATTTACTGTCAGGCTTTGGAGCAACAGAGAACTGAGGTCTGGGTAGAGAAGCCATGCCCTGGGGGGGACTTCAAATTGGAGGAAGGGGCCTGGAGAATGCTTGAGTTCCTTGAGATGTGTCACTGAGGACAGGTGGCCTTTCCTCTCTGGCTTCAGTGACTCATCTATGAGATGAGTGTAAAAATAGAATCAACCTCAGGAGTTGCAGAGAGCCTGAGAGGTCGAGAGAAAGCCCAGCCACTGAGCCTTCCAGAATGTCAGCTATTATTAGGATTCGAATGAATCTTGGACAGTGACACTAGACCCTGTTTTATAAACAGGAGGAATAATATTCTGAGAGAGGAACATCTTGGCACACATGTTCGGAAAAGACTATCACCCTACTGTCTCATGACTTACAACCCTCCCAGGGCTGCAGCCCACGTCCTCGTGGGAACACGCTGACCCAGCCACCCTGGACCCCTCTCCTCTTTCCCCTCTTTCCTCTACCTGCCCCTCCATGCCCTGGAAGCCTGGCGCTTAGTATGACCTTGGACCTCTGACGCTTCTGCCTCCCCTTCCCAAGTGTTAGGATTAGAGAAATGGACCACCACACTGGCACTCTGCCAATTGAGCTGTATTCCTACCTCTTCCTCGCTTCTCAAACATGCTTGGAACAGTGCCCACCACATGTAGATATTGAGAGACTGGTGGACAATGAACAGATGGCTTCCAGAGAGCAGGAAACAGGCTCAGTGAGGATGCAGTGGCTCGGCTGAGTAACAAGGAAGGCCACAGCTGGTGGCAGGGCAGAAACTTTACTGTGGCTGATCTGCCCCGATCATGTGCTCACACTTGTCCAGCCAGGCCACATGCTTTAAGTGCTGACGTCACTAGGAATGGGTGTGGCATCCTGATCATGTCCGAGATAGCCACAAAGAGATAAGCCCACGGACACAGTAGGTATGGACCCACAGGGTCTGGCCAAGGACTGCTCACCACAGCTGTTTGCGCACGGCTTGGCCCTTCAGGGTTTCCACGTTGAAGTTGTTGGTCCGGGCCGGCATGATGAAGAAGGCAACGACGGTTTGCTCACTGCCATTCACCTGGGACAAGGAGCAGAGGGATGTCAGGATGCTGGACTCAACCATGCCATCGCCACTAGGAATTATGGGACTTCGGATCTCCTTTTTTTATAACAATATAAGGAGATTAAAATCAAAGTTTCCTGCATAGGTAGGTACTTTAACCACTGAGCCACACCTCAGCCCCTCACTGGGGATTCTAGGCAGGGGCTCTACCACTGAACCACACCCCCAGCCCCTCACTGGGGGATTCTAGGCAGGGGCTCTACCACTGAGCCACACCCCAGCCCCTCACTGGGCCATCCTAGGCAGGGGCTCACCACTGAGCCATGCTCCCAGCCCTGTTTTTATTTTGATACAGGGTCTCAAAACTGCCCAGGTTGATCTTGAACTCATTCTGTAAACAAAAGCTGACCTTGAATTTTTGATCCTTCTTCTTCAGGCCCCCATCCTCTCCCCCCCCTTCCCACCCCCCAGCCCCATCCAGGTACTGGGATAATAGGCATGTGCCACCAGACCTGACTTCTGATCTTTCTGGGATCCTGTGCTGTGCTCCTACCCAAGGGTTTCCATAAGCACCTGGTAGGTCTCTGCTCTCCCCGGCTCCCTGGCTAGGCACATATTTTTCTCCTTTAGCTCCCCCTCCATGGACCAGGCCTTACTCTGAGCAGATAGTTGAGCCGGGCCAAGGCTTCCAGGAACACATCAGCTCCCTTGTTGGAGAACTCGTAGCGGCCAGCAATAAAGAAATACAAAGTCTTATCTAAGTTGAAGTCCAGGTGCCTAAAAATAAGCCACAGGAAGAGTGAGGCAAGCTCCCAAGCCTGCTCTGAAAACTACAAACCCCAGAAGCCACAGGGCTAAAGCATTTTTTACAATGCACAGGTAACAGAGGGATACAGGCAAGTTGTAGGCTTTCCTCCTTAGATGGGTATTTATTTAATACCCATCTCATAGCTCTAGATATCAAGAATGTAATGGAGAACATAGCTGTCCCAGGACTGAAGGACCAAGGAATTCAAACCTTCACCCTCTCCCTGAGACGTGGGAGTCTTCTTTCCTCAGAGCTAGGGTCCTGAGTCCAGCCCTCCTCCATCAGATGCAGGAGTCTCAACCCCTGGCCTCCTCTCTTAGCCACCTGGCTCACATACCCATAAAAATGGCCACGTACAAACTCCTGGATTCGGGCTTTGCTCTGAGCATGAAGGTTCTGGAATTCGTGCATAGCAGAGAACTTCTTCACGTTCAACCCATTAGGGGTCACAATATCTAGGATTCGGGGAGAAGGGCCATGTTTCATTCTTCATTCTGATCAAAGTCATTGATGCCTTCGGGAAGGGAGAGCGACTGCCCCATTCCCACGGCCCCTTTGTGAGCTCAGCTCCATGTGACTGATTCAGCTCTGACACCTGACCCTTCTTCACTTTTTATTTTATTTTTTAGATTTACTCCTTTTATTTTGTATTGGTGTTTTGCCTGCTTGTACAGCTGTGCACCACATGTGTGTCTGTTGCCTGCTAAGGCCAGAAGAGGGTGTCAGATCTGGAAGTGGAATTATAGACGGTTGTAAGCCACCATGTGGGTGCTGGGGATTGAACCTGGGTCCTCCAGACGAGTAACCAGTGTCCATATACTTGGGGGCACGCACACATGCACACAGACACAGACACACAATTGAATAAAACAATAAAGGTTTTTAAAAACTATGCAGGGAGGAAATGGTTGAGCCCCTAAAGGAAGCATGAAGATAGACAGTGTACTGCGGCCAAGCGGGAGGGAGCGTGCTAATAATCGCAACACTGTGGAAACTGAGGCACTTCAGTAACTGAACCCTCTGTTTAAGACTACCCCAGAGAGCCAGGCAGTGGTGGCGCACGCCTTTAATCCCAGCACTCGGGAGGCAGAGGCAGGCGGATCTCTGTGAGTTCGAGGCCAGCCTAGGCTATAAAGCAAGTTCCAGGACAGGCACCAAAACTACACAAAGAAACCCTGTCTTGAAAAACAAACAAACAAACAAACAAACAAAAAAACAAACAAACAAAAAAGACTACCCCAGAGTACATAAGTGAGAACTTGGCTGAAGAAAGAAAATAAAAGAGAAAGAGAAGGTATATCTTGGGAGAAGTGGACCAGTGGTGGTATTTTTAGTTCCTGTTTCAGAGTGGGAGAAGGACAGATGAAAAGCCACACCTCCCAGAGTCCCTGAGTACATCAGATCCCCACGTGGTCCTCCATCTGTAGGAGCTGAGGTACTGACAGTTATGCTTATGAAAATACTAACTTAACATTTTATAAAAAAGAGGTCCTAAATCAAACCCACAGCATTCAATGAAAGCTGGGCATGGTTAAGTATGCCCGTAACCCTGGCACTGGGGATGGGGGAAGATAGGTCGATCCTGGGAGCTTAAATAGCCTCAGCAAAATGGAAAACTCCAGGTTCAATGAGAGACCCCGCTTTATTAACGAAGGTGTGGGGAGAATCGGCTCAGCGGCCAAGCCAGCCTACTGCTCTTGTAGCAGCTACTTTGGGTGGTTAACAGAGCCTGTAACTCCACCTGAAGGTCAGGACCCAAGTCCTCTTCTACCCTCCGTGAACATACACATGCACACACACATGCACACGTGGGTGCACATAACCCCCCCATATATACATAAGTAAAAATAACATAAACCTCTAAAAAATAGGTAGATAGTCACAGAGAGGACACCTGCCATTCTCCTCTGGTCTCGACAAATACATGCATGGAAATATAAACTGGTATGCACGCGCGCGCGCGCGCGCACACACACACACACACACAATTACAACAAGCCAACAAAAAAAGTACAAGCCACATGAGGACCTAGGGCAAAGTTGAGGAGCATTTGGGGCAGGAGGAGCAGACCCAGTCCCAACCTTACTTTATTCAAAAATGAAGCCCACGGCATTTGCATTTCTCTCAGAAGACCGGCATATATTAGCCACTTGTAGAATGAGAACAAAAGAAACCATAGCTCCTATTATCCTTCAGGACACAGAGCCAGCCAGCTCCATCTACAAGTTACCATCTCAACCCAGGAGAGTTGCTGTTCTATTCTCTGTGGCTTGGCACGTTCCCTTACGTCATCCACGTGTAGGGACCACAGCTCAGACCCTACCTGGCTTCCTCTTGAGGAGGTGCTGAGCCTCAATGGCGGTGATCTGGGACACAGTGGTGAAGACATGAGCACAGTGGGCGGCCGCGCGCTCCATGCAGTAGCGGTGATAGATCTGCCTCTCGCCTGCTTCTTTGTCCACATTGAACTGGGCAGGGAGGGAGGGAAGTCAGGGTAGAGGACTGGGGTGAGACTCAGGACTGCACTCACGTCCTGAGGGAGACTGGGACTGGCAGCTGGACTCCGAGAATAGGGTCTGGGCTGTTCTTTGGGTTTGAGGGCGGGGGGCGGGGGTCTGCCCTGGGTCTGACGGCGGAAGGGCTGGGAGCCTGGGCTCTACAGAGCGTGACTCTCCGCCGGAACTTTGGGCTGTCATGCAATACTTGTGTCTCCCGGGCTTCCAGCTCACATTCTCCAGGTTGTTGTAGAAGTCCACGGCACCAGCACACAGATAGCGGCCCAGCAGTGTGGCATGGGTGGTGAAGATGGTTGCCACTGGCAATCGCCGGGCACGGCACAGACACAGGCCAACGCCTGCCAACCATTCATGGAAGTGGGCAACCACATACGGCTTCTCTTCGCTCTGGGCCAGGAACTATGGGGAAAGAGGGACAGGGTCACTGTGTTTCCGCATGGCACAGAGGAACCAGCAATCCCCAGCACGGCCGGACAGAATGAGGGGAGAGGTGACCACTGACATTATGCACACAGCAGGCAGCATTTGCAGAGACAAGGGATTAAACTCAAGTTAGGTCAATCAGCTGACCTCATCCCCAGAAGCTGTTTGTTTGTTTACCAATGTCTGAATCCTGGCAAGGTGGAACTGGAAGGACCAACATGTCCATGTCCCTAAGTCCTGCTCACAATTCCAGGACACTTGGTATTTCAATCAGAGGCAGTAAAATTTTATGGGTAAAAAACAGGACTAAACGTCCAGAATTCTTTGAATCAAGTAGCTCCTGTTTGTCCTAGGGCATTGTAGCTAAATTTCCTAAAACTTTTTCTTTTCTTTAGGTCAATCAGCTGATTTGTGGGGGCGTTTCAAGACAGGGTTTCTCTGTGTAGCTTTGGAGCCTGTCCTGGAACTCACTCTGTAGACCAGGATGGCCTCAAACTCGCAGAGATCCGCCTGCCTCTGCCCTCAAGTGCTGGCATTAAAGGCCTGCGGTGCACCACCACTGCCCGGCTAGTTTCCTAAAACTTTTAAAAACCCTAGGATAGGGGAGGGGTGGAGCAGCCCAGATTCCTGGTTCTGAAACCAACTCAGGATCCGTAAGCATCAAGAGTCCCCTCCAAGTGCTCAGATGCACTCAATATCAACTAGAGAGCAACTCCCAGAATTCCTGTGAACCAGCCTGCTACTGACAGGACTCCCTGGAGGCAATGCCTTGGTGTGTTCACACCTGGAAGATTAGAGAAAATGAAGCCGAGCTTGGCTCTTCTGGGCTCGGAGACTCCTGGGCACTCATGTCCCCCAAACCAGAGTCGACCCTTGGATTAAAAACCCACAATTCCAAGACTGCCCAGGGGAAGCCCACCCTCTGGCCCAAGAGGGAAGGATGAGAGTTTGAAGTCTGGGTAGAGAGCACCGGTGAGGTGGGGTCTGTAGCAGGGCCTACCTCACCCAGGAACCAGGTGGTGAGGAAGCCAAACAGGACAGCGTCATTGGCCTCACGGTCGTACCAGGGTACCCCGATGTTGCAGGTGTCCCAAAGCTCACCCTTCCAGCGCTCCAGGGCCCAGGCTGAGGCCCCCACATCCAGGAGCACCACTAGGGGTCCCCCCTCGATCAGCCAACGCCCAAAATACACCTGAGAGAGAGGCAGAGGGAGGTTCAGACAAGCTAGCCTTGTCTCACCCACTGCCTTATTCCCGAGCCTGGTAACTGAGCTCAGCCGGCTCACTCTCCCTTGCAGCCTCATTTCTCCTCATTCTCCTGTTTTGTAATCTGTAGTCACACGTCTAACAACTTTCCTACCCATTGCCACGTTCCTACAACTCGATGTCTCTCTGTCCCAACCCAGCTTGGTCCTGCCAGAGTCTCACTGGGGTACCCCTCCCCCCGCCAGCTGTTGTCTGCCCTTTTGCTGGGAGGGGTCTATTATTAGGAACAGCTGCCCTGGGGGAGGGATGTGGCCGCCCTGGGGTCCCGTAGGGACATGGTCTGGCCTGACCGGATGCTGGAGCCCACCCCGCCCTGCACCTGTCTGTCTTCCAGTCCCTGATTTTGTGACTTCCGCCTCTCATGGCCTCTCCCCCGAGGACAGACACATCTCTTTAGGCTTTCTCCTTCTCACCTGCCCTTCTTTTGTTTTTCTCTTTATGGCCCTCATCTTTCTTTCTTTTTTGTTTTTCAGGACAGGTTTCTGTGTAGCTTTGGAGCCTATCCTGGAACTCTCTCTGTAGACCAGGCTGGCCTCAGACTCACAGAGATCCTCCTGTCTCTGTCTCCGGAGTGCTTCTCTTAAGGGAACCGTGCTCGGCAGGGGCTCTACCACTGAGCCCCACCCCAGTCCCTCATTGGGGGTTCTAGGCAGGGGAATCTACCACTGAGCCCCACCCCTTGCCTCCTATCATTAGTGCCCGGAAGGGCTCTCTCAGACTCTATCCCTCTCTCTCCTCTCTTCATCAATAGTCCATCTTTTTGCCTGTCTGGCTGTTGTTCTTTATTTTATTCATTTATTTTGAGACAGTATCTTGTTATGGTCCAGAGTGCTGGGATTACACATAGCCTCGCTCTGGCTATCTTGCTGTCTAGCTCCAGCTTGTTTCTACCCTGTGGGTCTGAGTAGCTTAAATCCACCTGTATCCATCTGACGTTTCACAGACATCTGGAACCCACTGACCTTCTTCACCAGATCCCATACCTGTCTATCACTTTCTTCCCTAGGTCTGCTGGGAAAGCGCTACCCACTGTATCCATGCCTTCCGGTTTCCATTCTACTCTCTGTTGCTACGCCCCTGCTGGCAGGTCATGTCCGTCCATTCCGTCCGCCCCAGCCGCGCCCCCCCCCCCCCCCCGTTCCCCCCCTCACCCCCGTAGGCTGTGTCCCACCTTACAGCCCTTGCTGTTCATGGAGTCCAGAGTCCTCTTCAGTTCAGGCGTTGGGGGCTCCAGCAGCTCCACCTGGGTCCTCACACCCTGCTCCGTGTATGGTCCCACTAGGTAGTAGTTGTCACCCCATTCATCCCCTGTCACCTTCGCCTTCGTCTGCAGCACAGTGTAGATGCCGCCCACTGTGGGCCAAAGTGCAAAGGACAGACAACCCCACCATTGGTCCATAGCTTTGAGACCTGCCTGCGGGGTGACGGGACAGAAGACCAGCAGGAGCCCATGCTTGGGAATCAGAGGAGGTAGGGGCTGGGGCTTGCTTGGGTCATGGAGAGCAGCCCGGAGGGCAGCCCTCCTGGGTCTAGTGGAGAAAGGATGTCGAGGGAGGAGCAGGCTCCAGTTAGAATCATGGTCCCGGGACAGGAAGGGCTCCTACTCTGAGGAATTAGGAGCTGGGAGAACAAGGATCGGAGACCCATGTTCTCTCTCTGTTGTTGTTTTTTT
>CABHPP010114441.1:0-51414 GCA_902168425.1 Peromyscus attwateri | reverse complement strand
AATGCTGATATGAACATAGCTGAGCAAGTGCCCTTGTGGTATGATTGAGCATTCCTTGGGTATATGCCCGAGTGGTATAGCTGGATCTTGGGGGAGATTGATTCCCAGTTTTCTAAGAAAGTGCCATATTGATTTCCAAAGTGGTCGTACAAGCTTGCATTCCCACCAGCAGTGGAGGAGAGTTCCCCTAGCCCACATCCTCTCCAGCACAAGGTGTCTTCAATGTTTTTGATCTTAGCCATTCTGACAGGCGTAAGGTAGTATCTCAGAGTCGTTTTGATTTGCATTTCCCTGATAATTAGGGATGTTGAGCAATTCCTTAAATGTCTTTCAGCCATTTGAGTTTCCTCTGTTGAGAATTCTCTGTTTAGTTCTATAGCCCATTTCTTAATTGGACTGTTGGGCATTTTGATGTCTAATTTCTTGAGTTCTTTATATATTCTGGATATCAGTCCTCTGTCAGATGTGGGGTTGGTAAAGACCTTTTCCCATTCTGTAGGCTGTTGCTTTGCCTTGTTGACCATATCCTTTGCTCTACAAAAGCTTCTCAGTTTCAGGAGGTCCCATTGATTGATTGTTTCTCTCAGTGTCTGTGCTACTGGTGTTATATTAAAACTTGCATAGATTTCCCTCCAAGTGTATGGACATAAAGCAGTAGTGTTATGGAAAGGTATTATCATATCTCATGGTAACATTTTATAAATGGTACCTGACATTTGGAGCAATTGATATATCAATAAGTGGTTTGGGAGAATTTCACTCAGGAAAAGTAGAGCTGTCACTCAAAGTCACAAAATCAAACCTTAGATAAGTTCTTGCTGATAAAGAATTTTCAATCCTAACCCAAGGTTTTCATAAGAAAAATGGAATCTCACAGAAAGAACGTCAAGTAAAACCCCAGGCTAGCCCTTGGTGCTGACCTTGTCTTTCTCCTGGCTGAGCTCAGTCTTGTACCATTCCTCAAGTCTGTGACATTAGGCACATGTATAAGGGAGAATTTGGGAGGGGATAGTTACTCAATTTGATCGCATATTTTCTAATCTTTTCTTCTAGATGGTTTTTAAAGTTCTTAATAATTCTGAGTATATCCAAATAATGTGTCAGACATAGCTCTGTGTCCACATTGTTAATAAATCTCAAGGGGTCATTGACAAAGATAGTCTAGTAGTAACGAATGTTCACACAACTTTCTGAGTGTTCTCTAACTTCCTATTTCTGACCCCTAATTTTTCAAGAAGCCTATCTCAGGGAAACAATGTCACCTTCAGCACCTTGAGATAGACTGTATCCCAGAATACCTATCACACTTTTGAATAGATGGAATTGACTGCCTGTGACCCTGGAACCTAATTCTATTTAGACACTTTACCTCTTTTCCATTTCTCAACAAATTTTGATGTAGAGACCGAAGACAATTTGAAGTTTATCTGAAAGACTGTGAGATATAAAGCAAAGGTCACATCTATTCCTGCAACCAGGCTTAGTCTGAACACAGAAACTCTTTCATCTTCTGCTTGGCCTGGGAAGATCTGCAGAGAAGAGTTTGGATTTGAGCTAAGATTTAAAAGAGTTAAGGAAAATCTATTGGGCTATTCATGGATCATGTACACTTGGAGAAGACCCAGAGATAGAGGACCCAAGATGGACACCTGGTTCCATACCTCCCCTTCTCCTTATTCTCCCTATATCCCAGTCCAATGGTGATTGACTCCTAATTCTCCTAGAACAAATCATTGTCTTTTAGAGCCTTATGTCTTTGCTTTAGGAAGATCCACGTTCTCTTGATTCTGTCTGTTCAACTTATACTTTATGTGGATTAATTTGTTTTCCTGTTGCTATGACAAATACCTTAGAAAACAGTTTCAGGGAGGAAAGACTGATTTCAGCTCAGTTTCTTAGTTTTGAGTCCATGCTCTCTTAGTTCCATTCTTACCAGTCCCATGCATGGTGAGATATAATATCATGGCACCAAGCAGAAAAGCTTATGGTGGAAAGGAGGCAGAGAGAAAGACAAAGAATGGTCCAAAGACAAGATATGTACTTCACCCTCCATTTCCATCCTTCAGCCAGCTTGTACCTCTCATTCCTAATAGTCTTTTTGGCTGTGGTTCCATCAGTGGATTAATCTAGTCATGAAGCTAGAGTGCTCATTTTCCAATCAATTTTCAAAATTCTATCAGCTGGCCACCAATTCCTTAACAGCTTCATACCCATACTATAGCATAGAGCTTCTATTAAAGCACCACAAATCAATAAATCTATACAGCGCATAAACAGACTTAAGGAAATCACATAATCATGTCCACAGATATAGAAAAAGCATTTGACCAAATGCAACAATTCTTCCTGATAAAAGCCCTGAAGAAACTAAGAACAGAAGCAACATAATGCAGTACAATAAAGGATATATACAGCAAGCCTCTAGGCAACAGTATACTTAATGAGGTAAAACTGAAAGCATTTTCTCAAAAATCAGTTACAAGGCTAGGGAGTCCATTCTCTCTGCCCTTATTCCAATATAGTGCTCAAAATGTTAACTAGAAAAATAAGGCAAGAAAAAGAAATAAAATGGAGAGTTTGATCAGTAGCAGTAGACTCAGGAGGGACCCAAGAGAACACTAGCAGCTTCATTGCTATGGCCAGACTAGTTACCATTACATCCTTAGAGGGGCTGCAGCCTCCATCCCTACAGCCAAGACCCAGCAGGCCCCATTCGCCACCTTGGCAACCCATGAGCAGTGAATCACAGACCCAGTAGCCTCTTCTACCAGCCCCCAGTGCTGCCAGTACCAAACCTGGCACCATGAGAAACAGGATAGGGAGTCCAAGCAGCTTTATTTTCAAGGTGCATGCTGGCAGGGACAAAAATGTCCTGGCAAGGAAGGCTTTGAAAGTAGTAAATGATTAAATATAAGAAATGGATATGTTTTCATCAACAGAAATGACACCAAGTAAGACGTATTTGTAAACCAAATTACTTACCAGCAGAAATACCAACACAGTGAGGATGTGGAAAAGAGAGCAGAGGCTGTTCTTGAGGAGTTGGCCCAACAAAATCTGCCCAAACACAGGTGAGAGTCCCCACCACACCACATACAGAGAGATCTTATAAACATCAACCATGCCACAGCCAAGCCTCACATGAACACTATAAATACTATAACTGAAACAATATAGCTGAAGACATTCCAAGTCAACCCTTCAAAAAACAAAGCAAACCTACCCAATGCATAAATTCCAGTGCTGTAACGTAACATATGAAACACACACACATAGACATACAAGTGGGGTGGGGGGAGAATTACTAACCCTACAGTAATGGTGCCTAGTGAGAGCAAGTTAGAGGAAATCTTAGACTGAGAGCTCAAAAGAGTGATTATAAGGATGTTGTATATTCAAAGAAATGGAAGAAGAAAATAAGCTCCCAAATGAGAACACAAATGAACAACTGAATGAAATAAGGAAGGTGGTAAAAGATATGCAACAGGGATTCATCCAAGAGACAGAAATACTGAAGAAAAACCAAACTGAAATGCTGTAAACTGGACATCTAATTTGACTGATCAAATTAAAAATCTCTATAAAAGTCTCACCAGTAAAATGGATCAAGAAGAGAATCTGAATCTGAAGACAAGGTAGAGGAAATGGAGCAATCAAAAGACAAAGATAAAATAATAAGAAAGTGAGAGTAGAAATCCCAAGACATATGTGACACTGTGAAAATATCAAGTCTCCATAAAATAGCACTCAAAGAAGAATCCCCTAAAGGCTCAGGAGCCTTTTTAAAGAATAATAGAAAAATAAAGAATCATACTAGAAAATTTCCCAGAACCAGGGAAAGAGAAGCTCATCCTGATACAGGAGGCATTTAGAATATCAAACAGACAAGGCCAGAGAAAAAATTCCCTTCCCTTCATCATATTGTAATTAAAACACTAAATATACGAAACAAGGGAAGTGTACTTACAGAAGCAAGAGAAAAAACAGTCACATAAAAAGGTAGGTCCCTCAGAATATCAGCAGTTTAACTGATAGAAAATTCAAAAGTCAGGAGGACTTAGAATGAGGCATTTCAAGTTATGAAAGACAGCAACTGCCAACCTAGACCATGACACCCAGAAAAACTATTTGTGATTAAAGGAAAAATATAAACTTTCCATGAGAGCAATTTTTGGAAAGGAATTAGGGAATTTATGACCACTAAGCTAGATCTACAGAAGGTGCTTGAAGGAATCCTTCAGATAAAGAGAAAAATAAATCTACCCATGAGGCACAAGGAAAGAATAAGCCCCATGAAAATAAGAGTTAAGCAAAAAGGGGGAAAATGCAAAAAGAAGCAATGTGACAGGAACAAATAACACCAAGAGTACAATAACTACAATAGAACAAATAACTTCCAAGAGTAGTGTGGATATTTGTGACTTCAATCTCCAATCAGAGGACTCAGAGTGGTAAATCAGATTTAGAAAACACAAGCAGGAGCTACTTTCTATCTCTAAGAAACACATTTGGCTACAAAACACCACCTTAGAGTCAAAGGATAGACAAAGACATTCCACACTACAAACACTATACCACCAACATTGCTTTAGTATAAACACACACACACACACAATGTATATGTGTTATATATAATTTATATATATTATATATATATATAAATTAAAGTCATTTCAAACAAATAGTCTTAGGAAATAATCAGGTATTGCTGTTCTAATATTCTAATATCTAATAGAATAGACTTCAAACCAAAAATAGTAAGAAAACATTAAAACTCCCTTCATACTGATTAAGGGAATAATCCATCAGTATTTTTCAAGGAAAAATGACACAACAGTGAATTGTCTTCTAAATACCTTTTCGTACACTCACAGACAAAAGCCTCAATCAGAGACTCCTCTCTGTATGATGAGTGGTGGTGAATGCAATAACTATAGTTCCTTAAACTGGGCCCATGCAAGTCAGTCATTGGTCAATGAAGGGGAAAGGGCAAACGAGACCTGTTGGAAATTGATTCTGGAAGAGGGGATTCACTGTTTTTAGTTATGTGCCCATTGGTGATTCTACTACGCTACAGCATACAGCTTCAAACTCACAGCCGCTAAGATGTCCCTGATTAGTCTAAGTAGGTCGCAAACAAAGTAAATCATCATGAACATGCAGGAGAGACCTGTGGAGAGAAGGAGGGGTGAATAGAGGTGATAGGGAAGTGGAGGTGGGCATGATCAGTGCATCACATACATGTGTGAAAATGTGTAAGAACAAACTTACTTGATAGAAAGAGGACCTTATGATGCTAACAAGAATGTCCTGAACACAGGTGTACTCATTTTTATAAAACAAATAATATTAGAGTCAAAGATTGGCCTTTGCTTAATTAACCGTTGATTAAGCACAATAACAGTGAGTAGATTTACTACCCAGTTCTCACCAATTGAAGGTATTCCTGACAAAAAAAGAAATAGCTAAATTAAATGACATCATAATCAATAGACTTAACAGACACCTACAGAACATTTCATCTAAATGCTGAATGACATAAATTATTCTCAGAAGCCCATAGAAATTTTGCAAAAGTAGATAATATATGAGCACATAGCAGAGTCTCAACAGTCAGAGCAAACTGGAGTAATTCCTTGTATTCTGTCTGACCCCGATGAGAAAAGACCAGAAACCAGCAGCAAGAGAAACTCTAGAACACAGGCAAAGTCATGGAGATTAAACGATTAAACAACAGCCTACTGGGTGATAAATCGATCGTTTAGGAAATCAAGAAGGAAGCTTTTAAAATCCTAGAATCAGATGAAAATGAAAATACAATATATCAAAAGCTATAGGACACAATGAAAGCATTCCTAAGAGGAAGTTTTATAGTTCTGTCTACAATAAGAAATTAGAGATCTCAAACAAATGGTTTAATGACACACCTTGGGGCCCTAGAAAAAGAAGAACAAGCTGAACCATGAATCAGTAATTAGAAATAAAATAAGATCTGGCATAAATTAATGAAATGGAAACAAACAATATAAAAAAATGAATGGAACAAAGAGTTAGCTCTTTGAAAAAATAAACAAAATTTACAAACCCTTAGCCAAACCAAACAAAAGAGAGAGAAGACCAAATTAACAAAATTTGAAAGGAAGAGGGAGCCATTAAAACAGTTACCAATAAAATTTTAAAAGTTGTAATGGTCTTCCCTTACAAGCATATATCATACTAAGCTGGGAAAATATAAAAAAAAGAATAAATTTTACATGTATATGACTTACCAAAATAAAACCAAAAAGTGATTAAAGACTTAAATATATCAATAACAAACATTAATATTTAAGCAGTAATTAAACATCTCCTGAATAAAACAGCCCAGACCTAGATAAATAACTCCAAATTTTACCAAACCCTCAAATAAAAACTAAACCTAATGCTTCTCAAACTATTCCATGAAATAGAAAAAGAAACTAACAAACATTTAATGACGCTTCTCTCTCTCTCTCTCACACACACACACACACACACACACACACACACACATACATACACATACATATACACAACACACATACACAAAGATAAGCAACCACCAAAGAAAATTACAGCCCGATTTCCTTGAACATACACACAAAAATTCTTAACAAAATATTTGAAAACTGAGCTCAATATTAAAAAAATCATTTGTTATAGTCAAGCTGGCTTCATTATAGATATGCAGAGATAGTTCAGTATATACAAATCAATAAATGTTATACATTTTGAAAATAGATTCAAAGACAGAAAACACATGATCATCTGTGTAGATGAAGAAAAGCCTCTTGACAAAATCCAATGTTCCTTCATGTTAAAAGTCCTGAAAAACTTGAAAAAGATGAAACATTTTCAACATAATAAAGGCTATATATGACAAACCTATAGCCCACATTATATTAAATAGGGCTCAAAACATTTTCACTAAAATCAGGAAAAAGGCAAGGGTATTCATTTTTTCTACTCCTTTTAACTGACATTTTAGCTAAAGCAATAAAATAAGAAAAAATACAAGGGACATAATAGAAAAACAAATCAAAGCATGTCTGTTGGCAGATAATAAGAATTTATATATAAGAGACCTAGAAGACTCCACCAAATAAATAAATAAATAAATAAATAAATAAATAAAAAAATAAAACAACTTTTTAGAGCTGATAAATATCTTTAGCAAAGTAGCAGGACACAAATTTTAAAATTTAGGAAAATGATTCTCTTCACAATAGCCTAAAAATATTACCTTTTAGTAAACCTAACAAGGATATGGAAGATCTCTACAATTAGAACTTAAAATTTTTTTTTCGTTAAACTAAATAAGAAATTGAGGAAGACACTAGAAAGAAATTTCTCCCATGCTCAAAGAATCAGTATTATGAACATAGCCTCCTATGAAACACAATCTGCAGATTCAATGCAATCCCAAGAAAAATTCCAGTGACATTCTTTACAGAAATAGAAGATAAACAATATTAAATGGAAGCCCAAAAGACTTCTGTGGTGGTTTGAATGACAATGTCCCCCACAGGCTCAGATGTTTGAATGTTTAGTCCCCGGTTGGTGGTGCTGTAGGTTTATGCATTGTAGCCTTGTTGGAGAAAGTATGTCACTGGGGGCAGGCTTTGAGGTTTAAAATTCATGCATAATTCCCAGTTCTCTCTTTGCTTTCCGCCTTCTTCAGGATGTGAGTTCTCACTTGTTCCTGCTACTGTGACTGACACTTGCTACCATGGTTCCCTGATACGATGGGCTTATCCATCTGGAGCCACAATCCCAAATGAACTCTTTTTGATAAGTTGCCTTGGCCACAGTGTTTATTACAGCAGTAGGAAATCAACCAACACAACCTTGTAACCAAAACAATCCTGATCAAAAAAGGGCAGTGCTAGAAGTATCACCTACCTGACTTCGAGTTATCCTACAGAGCCACTGGAATAAAAGTGGTCTGCTGATGCTGGCACAAAAAGAGACACAGAGTAATGGGCTAGAGCAGAGAACGCAGCTATTGCCCCTGGAACTTTGACAAAGATGCCAAAAATACACAGTGGACAAAAGACAATCGTACAGGAAAAACAATATTTACAGGAGGAAAAATGAAACTAAATCCTTATCCCTCACACTGCAACAAATAAACTCCAAGTGACTCAAGGATCTCAATATTAGGCCTTGAAATTCTGAAACTACTAGAGAAAACTAAGGAGTACATGTCTAGATACAAACACAGGCAAGAACTTTCTGAATAAGATTCTAAGTACTCAGGAAGTAAGACCCATAACTGGCAAAATGGGATCTCATGAAAATAAAAAGCTTCTATACAGCAAAAGGAATTGTTGATCAAATAAAGAGGCAGCCTACAGGATGAGATAAATTTTTGGCCAACTGTAGATACAACAGAGCTTTTTGTATAGGTTATACAAAGAACATAAGAAATCAAGTACCAAGAAAACAAACCATCCAATCTAATATCAACTACACAAAGAGTTCTCAAAAGAAGAAATATAAATGGCTGATAAATATTTTAAAAAGTGTTCAATATCTTTGGATTTCATGGAGATTCAAATTAAAACTCTCACATCAATCAGAATGGCTATCTTCAAGAAAACAAAAGAACAGAAATGATGCAGATGAGGATGTAAGGAATGCGGTATCCTTACCTATTGCTGGTAGAAATATGAATTAGTGTAGCCACCATTTAGTCAGTGTGAAGGTTCTGCAAAAACCTAAAAATAGAACTACCATGTGTCCCAGTAATACTACTCTTGTACATGTACCCAAACAACTATACCCTACAACAGAGAGACTTACATGTCCATGTTCCTTGCTGCTCTATTCACAATAGCTTGGAATTGTCTTACATATCCATAAACTGATCAATGAATAATGAAAATGTACATATACACATTGGAATTTCATTTAGTATGAAAGAAAAATAGTCATGAAAGTTGCAGGAAACTTGATAGAACTGGAAAGAATAATACAAAGTGAGGTGACCCAGAGTCACAAAGACAAACATCACATGTTTCCACTCATATGTGGATCCTAGCTTTGACATTTTAGGTGTGTGTGTTTAATTCAGAATGTCTATAGGGGCTGGGAAGCTAGAAAGTCCACATGGGGTATGGGGCTAATGGGGAAGAGATAGTGGAATAATTTCATGTTAAAGTAGAAATGGTCTACAGAGCTAGTTCCAGGACAGCTAAGGCTGTTACACAGAGAAACCCTGTCTCAAAAAAACAAAAACAAAAAAGTATAAGTAGGTAATACTAGAGGTTAAACATTTTTAAGGAATGGGGATTGGGAGTAGGAAGAGATGGGGATAGGTTTATTTAAATTAAGGATGTATGGAAAAACCTTATTGTGGTCACTATCTTGTAGGCTAATTAAAAACATAATTTCCTTCAAAAGTTGTATGAATAGAAGTAACCTGCATGAGTGGAAAAATGCTTCCTTCAAATGATATAAGTTATTAAGTAAAAATTAATACTGGACATGGACTCCCCTGCAAGTGTTGGTTAGGGAGACTCCTAAAGCCACTACACAACACAGGCTATTGCCATTGCCCTTATTTACCTGCCATAACAACATGATAAGAGCCTATTGCTGAAGATCTAAGACACTTTGGCTGCAGTACATAGAGAAGTCAATCTGGAAGTGATCTAGAAACTTCCTCCCTGATGGCTAGCTTTCATAGTACTCGAAAGTGCTGCATAGGCTTATGGAGGAGAACCATCATTAACATTCTTACTCAACAGTGGCCCCTGCATGTTACAATTCTGGCCTGCCAGGCAAGATGTGCTAACTGGTGCAATAGCACCTTGACTGTTATGTAATAACCAACTGTTTCTGATTGAATTTGAGGCCTGTTCCAGAGGAGGAAGTACTTGCCTGCATCTGTAAACCTAGTCTAAAGCCCATCACTCAGGAGATCATAGGCTCTAGTGTGGTGAACTTACTGATATTTTACTAAAGGGACATCTTGCCAAATTGCTTTCTATATATATTTATTTACACACCTATAAATTAGTGCTTCTCTCAACTTTGACCAGAGAAGCTTCTTTTTGGATTGGACAGCAGTCAGTGCTAAGATATGACTGGCCAAAGTACTGAGAATGAATAACTTTTGAGGGCTTCTTCCTAAATGGGGCATTTATGTCACACACATCCCAAGACTTAGGAAACATTGTAGAAGAAGAAAGAAAGAAAGAAAGAAAGAAGGCAAGAGCCAGAGGAGTTCTGGGAAATGCTGTCTTTCTGGACATGCCATGCTATTACACTCATGAATTCATAGCAGCCATTATTGCCTGCATGAGACTTGCAAGAGATTTGGCCTGTCAACATTC
Organism: Peromyscus attwateri; assembly: GCA_902168425.1. Taxonomy (NCBI): domain Eukaryota; kingdom Metazoa; phylum Chordata; class Mammalia; order Rodentia; family Cricetidae; genus Peromyscus; species Peromyscus attwateri. Next base: position 41,056 of record CABHPP010114441.1, on the reverse strand, counting down.
CATCATCCAAAATTCCAACATTACAGATGAGACAAGGATTCACAAGTCTCCACCCCTGGCAGAAGAGCTACTGGCAATTGATGGGTCATCCTGGAGGAGGCTTCCATTTTTCTTCAGGAACGTGGCTGCTCCTTTGCATGCAAGCCTTTTTAACTGGACTAAGTGGGTTGTAGAAAGAATAATGAGAATGAGTGTAGTAGGATAGGCCCATAGGGTCAAGGAAATTGGCTCAAACCAGTTGCCAAGACATGCACATAATGTCCTTCTTTAAGAGCCAACCTGGAGTCTGCCTTAGGGCCTAGCAACAGGCGCTGTCAGAGGTCCTGATTGTGCCTAGCGAATGAGGGCTGACCACGTAATGTCACCAGGTCACTAAGAGCTGCTGATTGTGCTCAGCCAATGAGGGACAACCATGTGATGTCACCATATGGAGACACAGCCTAGGTGCTGAGAGGAGGGTGTATATTCCCTGGTACTGAATAAGAGTCTGCTGTTTGTCTTTCACCTGACTCCCAGTGTTTGCGTTGTTGATGCTGTGCCTTCTCACCCCCTCCCCTAAGGGAACCGTTAGGACCCAGCAACAAATGGGAAGAGAAAGAAGAAAGAGGATTGAGGAGCAGGAGGAGGAGAAGAAAAAGATGACAACAAAGACAATGATGACAACGACCTGAAATTGGAAAAGGGAGGGTTAGGGGTAGATCCGGGAGAGTGGAATGCATGGTTTGGGTTGGATATGATCAAGATACATTGTATGTATGTATAAAATTATCACTTAATAAATTTTTAAAATAAGAAAACAGATACTTCTCCGAAAAGTGGAAAATGAAAATACATGTTTCTTAGTAACTTTGTAGGTTGAGACAATGTTAAAGCAACAATCTTGAAAAAAAGAACTCAAAGCCAAGAATGACACTTGCTTTGCTGGGATGCCATTCTCCAGCTACCACCAAGAACAGGAACTACTTCCAGCTTCTATTCCACCCAGATTTCCATTTGAGTTCTTATCTCTAGATGGTGCTTTTGCACTTAGTATGCTCTTTCTGGACCTGGAGGTGATCTCCCATCAGGCCCCTTGCCTGGGAAGGTGGTTGTATCAACTTCTGTTTCTGATGGAAATGGTGAGAATGGTTTCCTGGAACATTCACTTGTGACTTACCTCTCCTTCCTCTGCTGTGTGTTACAGTCTACACCTCCACCTTCTCCTCCATGTCTCTGGAAGGAGAACTTCTTTCCCAGGCAGCTGCTGAGTTTCTCATTAGAGAACCAGCAAGCATCTTCATCTGCCACAGAGAAGACCAAGAAATTGCCTCTTTTTTTAATCTCTCATTATCTTTCCACACAAATCAAAATTTAAGGAAGTTATTTCTTTCTTTTTATTTATTTATTTAATTTTTTTTATTTTACATACCAAGCACTTTTCACCCTCCCTCACCTTCTCCCATCTCCCCCAACCTGCCCCATCCCACCCTTAAGGAAACTATTTCCAAAATCATCACAGACATAAAAGCCTAAAAAGAGTTTATCTCAAAAGTAGTGCATGCCCTATTTTTGTTGTTATTAAGTTCCCTCTGTGTATACTTTTCTGTTACTATGATAAAATGCCATTTTTCAAGGCAACAAAAGGAGCAAAGACCTCATTTTGTCAAATAGTTCCAGAAGAACAGAGTTCATGGTGATAACAAAGGCATGGTATTGTGGGAGGAGCAGGAAGCCTGCAAATCACATTTCCTTCACACATAGGAAACAGATTCAGTGAACAGGAAGTAGAACAAGCCTTTAAACCCTCATATCCCATACTTACTCATCAACATCTTACCTCCTAAAGTGCTGTGAACTGAGGATGAAGTGTTTAAATACATGAGTGTATGGAGGACATTTTCTATTTAGACTGCCACACTGCCATCTGAATCAGAAAAATGTTTAAAATTTGTATGTGCAGAGGAATTAAGGGAGAGAAAATATAATCAAAACATATGAAAAGCCTAAATATATTTCCTAAAATTAAATTCGCATTAGGACCACATTAGGACCACTCCTCCATAGGCTTCTAAAGATCAACAGCAAGAATGTTTCAACTCTATAAAGGTTTTGATCCTATGCTCAGAAGTTACACCTAACCCTAACTGAGCTAAGACCGCTTCTGACACCTCCATTCGCAAAACAACACAAAGTGACTCCAACATTGACACCAAATGCCACTCAACTGGTCCACTACATGACAAGTTGAGGTAACAGCAAACAAAGATCCAAATAACCACTCAACCAAGGTGAGACCAGACATCCATACCGAGAAACAAGTGACCCAATTCCACAGGCCTCTGTTCCATCAGAAAAACACAAACAACATGAATTGCCAATTAACAATATGCCTCCTCCAGAAATTGTGCCCCAAGAAAAGTAACCTAGCTGATACACAAGACAATGATTTCAAAATAGAAATTATAAATATATTCAAGGACTTCACAGAGGTTATGAATAAATGCCTGAATTAAGACTCTAAAACACAAAAGGTTGAATAAATAATTTAAGATATAATTCAACAGAGAGATAGAATTTCTAAAGAAAATACAAAATTGAAATAGAACTTAAAATGAAAAACTCAGAAATTAAAAAAAAAAGCTTAGAGTTAAATCTCATGAATAGATTCAAGTGGAAGAGAAGATCACAAATCTTGAAGACAAGGTAGAAGAAATGGAGCTTTCAGTCAATTCTGGAACTCTATAAAAAGATCAAAACGATGAGTCCTAGGTATCAGAAGAAGACGAAGAAACCCTGATCAAAGCTACAGAAAATATTTTTCATAAAATCATAGAAGAAGATTTCTCAAATCTAAGGAAAGAGATGCCTATCAAGATGCAAGGGGCATAGAAAATACTAAATAGGGCCAGAAAGAAACTCCCTAAATCATGTAATAATCAAAATACTAAATGTGAAAAACAAAGAAAGGATATTGAACACAGCAAGAGAGAAATACTAAATCATTTAAAGTGGACCCATCAGGATAACACCTAAATTTTCTATAGAGACTTTAAAAAACCAGAAGAGCCTGGATGGATGTTCTACAAGTTCTGAACAAGATGCCAGCCCAGACCACTATACCTAGGAAAACTATCAGTTGTAATTAGACGAGAAATAAAAACTTTCCACAATAAAAACAGATTTAAGAAATTTATGTCTACTAAGCCAGTTGTACAGAGGATACTGGAAAGAGTATTTTGGTCTAAAGTGAAAGTTAATCACACCCAAGAAGGCACAAAGAATAATTCTGGAACAGATAACCAAAAGAGGCCTAAGAAAATAGCATCACAGTGAAATAATGGTAACTAACTCACATTGTTAAATAATAACTCTCAATACTAATGGTCCCAATTTTCCAAGAAAAAGTCACAGACTATCAGATTAGAAAACAGGATCCACTTAACCATCAATAACAGACACCACCAGGGTAAAAGGATGAAAAAAGATGTTTCAAGCAATTTGAACTAGGAAACAAGTAGGTGCAGCTATTAGAGCATCCAAGTTCATAAAACAAACACTACTGCAGTTAAAAAAATCACATCCTGCCCTTCATACAGCCATAGTAGATGACTTCAATAACCAACTCTCATCAACAGAGAGGTCATCTAGACAAAAACTAAATAAACTCTGGAATTAAATGACATAATAAATCAAATGGGTTTAGCAAATATCTACAGAACATTCCATCCAAACACTAAATAGTTCACTTTCCTCTGAACAGCCCATGAATTGTTCTCCAAAATCACACCACATAGTAGGACACAAAGCAAGTCTCAACAAATTCTGGAAAACTGAAATAATATCCTGCATTTTTTTATCACAAAGGAATAAAACTGTACATCAACAACATAATAGAAACAGGAGAACATACACAAACTCACACAAACTAAACACACCACTGAATGAGAAACTCGATCAGGGGAGAGACAAAAAATGAAAATGTAAAATTCCTAGAATTTAATGAAAATTAAAATATAATACTCCAAAATCTATGTGACACAATGAGACATTACTAAGAGGAAAGTTTATAACACTAAATGTGCACAGCAAAAAGCTGGAGAAATTACACATTTATAACAACAATGTGCCTGAAGGCCTTGGAAAAATAAGAACAAATAACACACAAAAAGTATGGATTGGAAGACATAATTAAAATCAAGTCTTAAAATACTGAAATAGAAATTTAAAAAAACTACAAAGAATCAATAAAATGAAGAGATGTTTTTTCGAATAAGATTGACAAAACTTTAGCCAGATTAACCAAAAGAGAGGACCCAAAATAATAAAATCAGAGATGAAAAGGGAAACATTGCAACAGATACTGAATAAATTCAGATCATCATGAAGACATACTTTAAAAATCCATGTTCCACTAAACTGGAAAATCTAAAAGAAATGAATTTCTAGCTGAATATGACTTACTCAAATTAAATCAAAGTGAAGTAAATAATTTAAATGGACCCATCACAATCAGTTAGATAAAAGCAGTTATTAAAATTCACCCAACTTTTCAAAGTCCAGTATCTCAGACTATATCTCAGAATTCTATGAAACCCCCAGAGAACAAACAATGTCAACATGATGGGTTTGTGTGCACACACAAGGACACTCACCACTCACCGGTCCACACGACTCCTTCCTGTTTTGCTTCCTCTAAGCACTTGGGGGTTTCCTACAACAACCCCCCTTTAATATACAAATCCATCATGGATATTAAAGATCGTCATCTTAGCTTAGGGGTTTATATTTCATCATAACATGGGTGGCCATTTCAAAGGCAAGCAGATAGTATAAAACTAAGCATATTTTATAGTGTTATGCATTTTGATTTGTTGCTTAGCTAATATGCTAAGAGCCTTCCTGGGTGGTTTCACTGGTTATGATTATAACCAAATAATACAGTTTAACATATACACAGGAGTATGGTAACCCCAGGACCACTCCTCTGCCCAGGTGGACCATAAAATGGATTATACATTCAGGAGTCATTCATTATCTTTCCAGTCACTAATTTGTAAGGCCAATTGTTTCCTTTAGGTTTCCAAGTCGTCACATTCCTGTAGTCCCAAAGGTCCCCCTCTGGCGAGATGGAACAGTAAGAAGGAATACCGGATAGGTCCCAGTACATAGGCTCATGACCCATTTTTGGGAAAGTAGAGCACAAGCTGTTCTCCAAAATATCTAGTGTAGTCCATGTGGGTTTGTCATTAATGTTAGTATTGACGATATTCCACACCTGTTAAAGATGAGAAAAGTTAGACAAGGGCTGTAGTGCTGGCTGAATGGTTTGAGGATCCTTACCATTAGGTCTTTTGGGCAGGTATACTAGAAAAATCTTTGGCATAGGCAGGTCAGACTCCCCACAGAAATATTGATTTGTTTTCCTGAGGTTTTTGAGGAGCCAAACCCCTTTCATCATGGGGCTCAAAGGGGTCTAGCTCTCTAGACTCCCAGGGCCATTGGTCCCTCATGTTAATTTCTTCACATACAAAGCAGGAGGAGGCTTTTAGCATTCAGGATATCTCTGCCAAGGCCAAGAACAGGTTTCCTGTGGTGGATGATGCAAAGAAGGCTCTTTATTTCTTCATAAAAGGAATGAATAATCTTATGAGATGAAGGTTGGAGTGGGACTGTGATCCTCATGAAGTTATAGTATGGTTTCTAGGTCAGTGTTGTGTGTGTGTGTGTGTGTGTGTGTGTGTGTGTGTGTGTGTGCCTATTTTGTGGACATTCTCCTATTTCAAGTCTTCTGGTTTAATGATTATGAAATTAAGGGGGCTACAGCCTTCCAATTTATAGCTGGAAGTGGCAACACCCTTTTGTAGAGTGTTATCTTATCTTTAGCCTTCCAGGTGGCCCATGAAACACAGCTCATGTAGGACAGTAAGCCCAGTGATCATTGTGACATGTGGTCCAGTGAGGCCTATTCAGACTTATATTTATCATTAAACCTGTACTCCATCCTCATGACAAGACTTCCACAATTAATGATCAGCAAAGAGTTATTGATATATATAGAGAGACACTGGCAGGTGGGGACCTGGGTTCATTTAATAAATGTCCCCCATCTCAGCAGTGCCAGACCATAAACCATTCTTCACAAGGGAAGTACTGTGGGTCAAAGGAGTGTGTTGGTTTTCCTATTAGCAGACAGAATAACTGGTCCTGTTGTGTATACAAGTCCCTAAGATTCTCCCTTTACAAGAGAAATTGAATGACAGGGTAAAGTTTGGGCTAAGCCTGGGCCATGCTGTAGAATGTAGATGCAATGACCACAAGAGGAGAACTGTGAAAAATCACACAATGGTAGTCACAGTAAACTGTATTACACAACCTATCCCAAAGATGAAAAAAAGGTGTTTTAAGTTAGGAATTCTGTTGCTGTGATAAAACATTGTCACCAAAAACAACTGGGGAGGGAAAGGGTTTATTTCATTTCACACTTCCAAGAGACTATCCATCATTGAGGGAAGTCAGGGCAGGAACTCAAGCAAGGCAGAAATTTGGAGGCAAGAGCTGATGTAGAGGCCGTGGAGGAGTGCTGCTTACTGGCTTGATCCTCATGGTATGCTCAACCTACCTTATTAGAACACTTCAAGACCACCTACCTAGGATTTGCACCACTTCAGATGAGCTGGGCCTGCATACATCAATCACTAGTCAATAAAATGCACCAGAAGCTTGCCTACTGTTAGGATCCTGGAGAAATCCCACAAAAGATCACACCCATATGCAATCAGCAAGAGCATTTATTATACCAGCATGCATGTGGAGTCATTCACCCGTACAAAATGGTGATGAACCCAAGAGGGACACACAGTCTCCTTTTAAGGACAGCTAAGGAAAGTCCCTAGGACAGTTAGGTCATTTTATCTACAATTAGCTTAAGTGAGTGGCCGTTATGTTACTATATTCCTGATTGGCTAGTGCTAGCAAGGGCTGGCTAAGGCTATAATTTTTCCATTTGGGGGCAGGCCTGGACAAGTCCCAGGCTTTGCCCTTGGTTGTTTATTATTTTGAGCTGCTGTGGGGGGCTGGCTCAGGCCTAGTATACCTTGAGCTGCTGTCAGGGGGGTTAAAGATTGATTGTCCTTTGTTTGTGGCTTCCTCAGAAACAACCTGGTCAGTTTCAAGAAGCAGGAACTAAGGCCTAATTCTTAATTGAGTTATTTGGAGCATGTCATGATATTTGCCTGGCCTTCTCACCTGGCCAATCAGCTGAGGGCATTTTCTCACCTGAGATTTTCTCTTCCCAAATGACTCTAGTTTGTGTCAAGTTGACATAAAACTAGCCATCACAGAAGCTTTTTATCATAAGGGCATTTGGCTGGGCCCACTTCTGCCAAACTAGTATGAGAGTTAAAGTGAGGATCAGAGCAATAGATAAAGGCAAAGGGTAGCAGAGCATTACAGTGGGACAAAGTGTTCATCAGGTGGTTGACTTGGTGACTCCTTAAGCTTCTGCCCTGTGTAGACTGGTCAGCTTTTGGAGGGATTGTACACGAACACTGGCCCACTGTCTGATTCCACAGTGATAGGAAATCCAAGTCGGGGGATAACTTCTTTAAGAGAAGTTGGGTTGCCTCATATGCCTTTTCTGTGTGGGTTGTTCCCTCTCACAGGGTGGTGTTCTGGACCCAGGTTTCACGTTGTTCAGGCACCGACTGGGCTATGCTAGAGGCAGAAGAATGTAAAAGTGTAGCCAGGCGGTGGTGGTGCACGCCTTTAATCCCAGCACTTGGGAAGCAGAGCCAGGTGGATCTCTGTGAGTTAAAGACCAGGCTGGGTACAGAGTGAGTTCCAGGAAAACAAAAACAAACAAACAAACAAAGAATGTAGAACTGTTGACCCAGAGTGTTCTTGAGACTGATATGGGTTCCCTGATGGAACTGCCTGATTGGAGCAGGGGTGGTGGCCTTAGGGGTTGCTATTCTCCCGTCCTCAAACTTTCACTACCACTGGGGAGACAGTTTCCACTCAACCTCAAATGAAGCAGTCCTATGCTGTGAATAGTTGGGGTCTCATTTAGCTAACAGTCTGGAGAACAGTGTGTCAGTTAGAGCTGCTGACTCTACTGTCCCTCTGGAGGCTGCCAGCTTTCCCTCTGGTCTGCTTTCCAATTTCCCAGGCAGTTGTAGCATCTCCCTTCTGGTGTCCCTGGCAGTACATAATGACTACTCTTTTAGGGTCCCACACAGCCTCTAAAAGTTCCAATTTTCTTTGCCTATAAAAGCTCCAGTGTTCCTTGATATGTTCTATATCTTTTGATGCAGAATTTATCAGGTTCTTTTCTTTATAGAGGCCCCGTGTATGTGAAGTGAAGTGAAGGCATTCTTAGAGTCTCTGTATACATTGACACTTACCCTTGCTGCCAGATGGAAGGCTTGGGCCAATGCTCTACGTTCAGCTCATAGAATTCCCAGATGTCTGACCATCCTGGCATTTGGGGAGCCAGTCCTGACCCGTGTGTTCCCCTAGAGTTGTTACTGCTGAGTCACCCGGAATCAAAAGCAGCCAGCTGCCCTGAGGAATTTCTGAACCCACAGTGGAGGTGTTGCATTGGAATAGAGCAAACAGTCTCTTCCCTCTGGGGGCCAAGCCGGTGCTGCCCCTGGGACAGAGAGAACCCAAGTTGCTTGTCTTTTTTCTAGCGGAGTTGAGCCTTCTTTTAAGCAACCATGTTCCCTCAATCCAACCCTCTTCTGTTGTTCTGACCAGCAGTAAGTCATCCTTTTATTGGAGCAGTGTGAAGTTAGCCTTGTCTACTGGGCAAGTTTTACATCTGAGGCTAATATGGTGCCAAAAAATGATCAGAGTTGCCAAACCCCCGGGGTGGACATGTTCAAGTCCCCACTGTCTGGATTTTCCCATTAAAAGGCAAATAATAATAATAATAATAATAATAATAATAATAATAATAAAATTAAAAATGTAAAAAAATGCTGGCTCTGAGGAGCAAAGTAGATACAAAGAACTATTTTCAGTAAAAGAAATGAAGTTATAAGGAAAGAAAGAAAAAGATAGCTTCCATAGGGATTAGACACAGTGTGTAAGGACTGGGCTCAACCAGGTACAGGGTCCATGTGGTTTGGTGACAAGCCCTGGACAGGCCTTCTCTGATCCCCTCAGGCATTCATATCAGTGAAGCTCTCTCAGTTTTGCCACTTGTACCTGAAATCCCCAGCAAAGGCCACATTAACCACCCACTGAGTCTCAGATGCTCTGGGTAAAAAGGAGTCTGATAACAAAATGCCTCAGTCTACTGATCTGTAATCTCTCCTGGTCCCTGAAATACCTCTGGGAACCTGTATCATATTCATGACCTTCTTGCTTCCTCCTTTCACATCATCTGAAAGAGCCTCCTGGTAATGCCAAGTCTCTAGAAGCCCCTTCATCATTAGGGTTCCAGGAGTCCTCATCGGGGAGCTGATTCTGAGCATGGGCTGGGACATCTACTTCAGCTGGGTCATGTTCTCCTATCCATTGTAAGTTGCCTGAGTAAAATGTCTCTCCTCGATATCAAACAGCATGAAGGATCCGGCAATAGTCCACTCACATGAGTGTGTGGATCTGGATCAGAGGCTACATCAAGTCAACTAGCGCCTGGGGCTTTTCTATGAAAGAAGGAATGAGATATTTAAGTGGTGGACAAGGGCTGATTAAGGAAGACCCTCTGTCCCCCTTGTATCTGTCATTCCTGATCATGATAGAAAGGTCCCCAGGCTTCCCTCAATGGAATTTGTAAAATACTTGGAGACCCTTGCAGATGGGAGGCTGCCAACTCAGTTCTCTCTGCAGGTCCCCTTCAGAGTATAAAGGGTTAAAACTGGAGATTCTGAGGAGGCAAAGGCAAGCGAGAAGGCAGCACCTACAGGCCTCAGCTGCCATAGGGACAGGCATTGGTGCGGAGGAAGGATGTCTGCTTCCTTAGACAAAATGGACATCTGAGGTACCAATCTGCTTTAGAGGATGTCATTACGTCATGATTTTACAGTTCTTCCACAGACAGGTTCTAACCACTGTGGATGAGAAAGGACTACATCCTGCCAGCAATCAGTGTAGGGAAACTCGCTGGGGTGCCCTGAATTACCTGTGACAACCTTTGTGTAATACAGACAAGAAAATGGAAAATAAGCACATTTCCTCAGCAAATTAAACACACCTTTAAGAGTAAGTAGAAATGACATCCTAACCAAAATTATGCATCATTTAATAAACACTTGAGCATGTAATTCTGAATTCTTTGTAAACTTTGACAGAGGTCTCAAAAGAATAAGAAGAGAGACTTGTAAAAATGTGGTCATAAATGATTCAGTTGTTTCCAGAAAATGCTAAATAATCAAATCTTGCCTTGTGGTTAATATGTTAAAATGTACTGCAGTGTGTTCATGACATGGCAAAAACAAGCTTAACACATTCTCTGGTGATCATTCATTAATTTTTTAAATGAGCCTCATGTAGCTAGAGTTTTCCTGCCTGGCCCACAATCAGGACAAATCTCTCACCTGCCAGTCTCACAGCCGCTCAGACCCAACCAAGTAAACACAGAGACTTATATTGCTTACAAACTGTATGGCTGTGGCAGGCTTCTTGCTAACTGTCCTTATATCTTAAATTAATCCATTTCCATAAATCTATATCTTGCCACGTGGCTCGTGGCTTACCAGCGTCTTTACATGCTGCTTATCCTGGCGGTGGCTGGCTGTGACTCCTTCTGCCTTCCTGTTCTTTTAATTCTGTTAGTCCCGCCTATACTTCCTGCCTAGCCACTGGCCAATCAGTGTTTTATTAGCAACACATTTGCCATACAGCACAGCCCACAGCAGCCTCACATCAACACTTGGCGATCTGCTTGAAGGGTACAAAGGGAGGCCCGATAATCACTGTGTCTGAGGTCAAGGAAAAATGAAGCCTAGTCTACAGATTTAATAACACTTAAATTATTAGAGACATAAGAAGTTAATAAGTTTCATCTTTGACTTTTTCCCCTTTCCTTGAAAACATTTCCCTTGATAAGAAAATATTGAAATAATTAGATGGCAATTTATAGACCCATCCAAACAAGAGATTACAACTAGGAACTAGAAGGTTAAACAAGCCCACGAAGGATTCTGACTCAGTTTCTTTCTTTGCAAGCACAAAATTTCAACCATCCTTAGAGCCTGCCTCCAGCCCTCATCTCTTGAGACTTCCTTCGCTCCAACTGCGTGGACACTGTCCTGCTGTTCTAAGACTCTTGTGCTGATCCTTGTGATTTTGTGGTTTTCCAGGAACACTGTTGGTAGTATGTACAAGAATTTGTGATGTGAGACCAGGGAGGTGGCTCAGTCAGTAAAGTGCTTGCCGTGGAAGGCCCCGGGATCTGAGTTCGGATGACTAGCACCCACATAAATCCCAGGTGGGCCAGTGCAATACACGGGGATGCTTAGGGCCAGCCATTTTGCAGAACTGATGAGCTCTAGGTTCAATGAGAGACGCTGTCTCAAAAAATAAGGTGAAGGGTTATCCAGAACCACCCCCAACACATACACAAATTGTGTTGTGACTACAGGCACAATTCAGTTCATTACAAAGGTAAATGTTCAGTTTTCACTGTCTCCACAACCCAGATCTGTCTCCAGTCACTCAGCTTCTGGTAGGCCCTGCACCCACCCTGCCTAAGGTAGGCTAGAATCTTATATCAGACACACAACCAACAAAAGGAATCCACATGCTCAGGTCACATCACAAAAATAAACAGTATGGAAGGTCACAATAATACCCCCTGCCTCAAAAACAGAACAAAACAAAAAGTCCCACTAGTCACATAGAAATGTTCTCAAAATATGATTACCTAGTTGAACCCAGGACAAAGAATTGAAAAGTACAATCATGGATATGATCAAAGGACTCAAGGAGGTTAAAGAAGACATAAACACCTTATGAACTTAAAGCAGATGGAATAAATACCTTTGAGAAATTCATAAAACAGAAATGTATACATGAATTAAATGATGGAAACAATTCAAAATATGAAAACTGAAATTAAAAAAAGAGACTGAAATAGAAAATTCAAGCTTAAAATGGAAGAAAAAACTCAATAACCTCTCAAGAAAACTCAATGGAAAGCCTGACCAGTAGAACCCATCAAATAGAAAACAGAACATTGGGACTCAAAGACAAAGTAGAGGAACTGGACTACTCAGTCCAGGAATAAAAAAAAAATGCTTCTGAGTTTGAGGCCAGCCTGGTCTACTGAGAGAGTTCCAGGATAGCCAGGGCTACACAGAGAAACCTTGTCTCAAAAAATTAAATTTAATTTAAAAACATGTAAAAAGGATGTAAAGAAACTTTGGAACACCCTGAAAAGACCAAATCTACAAATTTTAGGCACAGAAGAAGAATCTTCAGTTAATGGCATAGACCAGATCTTCAACAGGAGTATAGAAGAAAACCTCCCCAAAGGAAAAACACACCCATACAGATACACGAACACAGAACACCAAATAAAAAGGACCAACACCACAGTGTTGTTGAATAGTACTTTAACTATGTAAAGATGTGTTACATTTGTTTCTATTGTGGAATATTACTTTAACTAGGGGAAGATGTGTTAATTTGTTTATGCTACATTTTTTAATTATGTAAAGACATGTTGCTTTTTTACCTTGCCTGCCTATGTTACACAAATCTTAAAAGGTCTTATCAATAAAATCAAACCTGAAGCCAAGTATTGGGGTGAATGCTGGAAGATCAGAGAAGCAGAACAACACAGCTTCCTCGCCTCACCAATTCCTCAGCTGATCCTGTTTCCTCAGATTGGAAGCCTCTGAGTCCTCATCCAAATGGATCTCAGCTGAACTGCTGCTCAAAAGCCTAAAAGCTTAACTGGGCTCTAGTTCCTGGTCCATGCCTTATGTACCTTTCTGCTTCCTGCCATCACTTCCTGGGATTAAAGGCATGTGTCTCCATGCCTGGCTGTTTCTAGTGTGGCTTTGAACTCACAGAGATCCAGACAGACCTCTGCCTTCGGAATGCTAGGATTAAAGGTGTGTGTGCCACTATTTTCTGGCCTCTATATCTAGTGGCTGTTCTGTTCTCTGACCCCAGATAAGTTTATTAGAGTGCACAATATATTGGGGAACACAATATCACCATATGCCTAAGGCACCTGATTGGTCTAATAAAAAGCTGAACAGCCAAGAGCCAATCAGAGAGAGAAGTAGGTGGAGCTGGTGGACAAAGAGAATAAGTAGGAGGAGGAATCTAGGCTCAAGAGGAAGAGAGGATGGGAGAAGAGAAAATGATGGAGAAAGAGAGGGAAATGCCTTGGGTCAGACAGGCAGCCTCCAGCCAGCCAGACATAGAGTAGGACATACAGAATGAAACAAAGGTAAAAAGCCCCTAGGCAAAATGTAGATGAAAAGAAACAGGCTAAATTGGGTTATAAGAGCTGGTGGGACAAGAATAAGATAAGGCCAAGCATTCATAACTGCTAATAAGTCTTCATGTCATGATTGGGAGATGGTTGGTGGCTCCAAACAAAGACCACAGATGCCAAACTAGACTACTGCACCCAGCAAAACTACCTACCATATTTGAAAGGGGGGGGAGCTTTCCATGATAAAAATAAGCTAAAAAAAAAGAGTTCATGTCCATCAAGACAGTCCTACAGAGAAGACTAGAAATAATGCTTTAGACTGAAGAGAATAAGCACAGTTAAGAGGCCACAGAAAGAAAAAATGAAGCTGTATTACAGAAACACAAAACAAGACTAAGAACACAAACAGAAAAACAAATAAACAAACAAAAAACCAAAAATGAGACCAATCAACACACATCTTTCAATAATAACTTTAAATATTAGTGGCCTCAACTCCCCAGTCAAAACATATAAGGTAACTGGGTAAATTAAGAAATAAAATCCACCTTGTTTTGGTCTATGAGAAACTCATTTTACCTTCAAAGGATAGCACCTTAAAGTTGAAAGGGTGGGAAAATGTGCCAAACAAATGAGACCAGAAAACAAGTAGGCATCACTATCATATCTGATGAAATAGACTTCAAACTAAAATTAATAAAAAAAAGATTTAAAAAAAATGCTTCATTCAGATCAAAGGAACAATTAACCAAGAAGATATTATAATTCTAAACATGTGCTAAAGTCTGGGTCACCTGATTTCATTGGTGGAACTATTTGGGAAGGATTAGGAGGTGTGGCCTTGTTGGAGGAGGTATCAAAAGCACATGACATTCACAATTAGCATCTATCTGCCTGTCTGTCTGTCTGTCTGTCTGTCTTGTGCTTTTGACATGTGAGTTCTCAGCTAATTCTCTAGCACCATGCCTACCTGTCTGCTGCCATGCTCCCCACCATGATGGTCATGAATTCACCCTCTGAAATTGTAAGCTGCCATTAAATGCTTTCTTACATAAGTTGCCTTGGCCATAATTCTTTGTCATAGCAGTAGAAAAGTGACAAAGACACTTCCTTTACCCTATATGTCCATCCTCTACCCCAATTCAACCCTTCCCATTGCTTCGTTACCTTTTAACCCTTCACTGCATTCTATATTCCTCCCTTGGAAGCAACCCCTAGGGCTTTTTACTAATTTCCTGACATTTATGAGTATTCCAAATGAAACACACATACTTGAAGGCACAAAGCTAACATCCATAACACGCACAAATTAGAGAAAGCAACTCACTTGTGTGAGTTTCTGTGTTTGTATGACCTCACAAACGGTGATTTTTTTCCAACTTCATTCATTTACCTGTGAATTTGTAGGTGTGTTAGCCCACACCATGCTTATTATTTTCCTGGAACACAGAAATTTAAAAATAACATATAGATGAAATCAAAGACAGATGTGTAAATGGGCACCATGGATATAATGTGATAGATAAACTCTGGTGCTTTGGGGACATGAAGTCATGTAATATGCTACCCTAGGGGAGCCAGAGGCTTTAAGGAAGAAATGATTTCTGAAGTAGAAGACAATATTTTGGATTCTTTTAGGCAAAGAGTGGAAACATTGTAAGCAGAAAAACCTAGGGAAGGCAACATGTATTTGAAAATGTGGGACATGGAAGAAGCAAGGTGTGAGTTGACGATAAGGAGATAGGCGATTTGTTGATTTAAACATGTTTTAAATATAATCTAAATAGCTTCACCTTACTCTAAAAGTCACTAGAGGAGCCATTGGAATGTCATGTTAGCAACAAGCAGTGTTTTGTTTATGAAATTTGATTTCATAAATATTATGGAGAGAGACTAAAGAAGAATAGAACCAAGAAATATAGTTGTAAGTTTTTTGTAGAAAGCCTGGTGAGAAATGATGACCCAGAACTCAGGAGACAGAAACAGACACAGAATGGGTGGAATGTGAGAGACTCGGAGTTCTGATTGGAGGAGTGAGACTTGGAAAGTACTGCCCTAAGCTTCTGTCTGTGGTTACAGTAGATGCCATTTACTGAGTGAATCAATGGGAGGGGGTGGGGGGATCACCCATGAGAACATGAGATAGTAATGCTAATCCAGTTTTAGGCGCAGGGACCCTAAAAGCAAATGGTTCAAATTCCTGTTCTTAGCCAGAAGCTGGAAATGCCTGTTTCTGTCCTGGCTAGAAGTTCTAGAAGGGAGCTCCAGCTTTATACCATCTCTCTCTTCTCCTAAGTGAGCACCTGCTACAGGTGAGGGTGTGACTGAAACTCCAGTCCAGAACCAGTCTTTTCCAGTGAGCAGCTCTGGAATTGGCCCCTGGCTTTTCATGGTGGAAATAGGTTACACTCCAGGCTTTCTCAATCTTTCTTTCATGGTACCCCCACCCCACACCACCCCTCCAGCTACGCAGCTGCTTGCTGACCTCTATTGTGGATGTGGATACTTTCTTAGACCCTACCTTGGAAGGCATGGCTCTCTTCCTCATCTCTGTCTCCCTTCTCCTAGCAGATACCAAGATTTACAGATTGCCTTCTCTGCTGTTTTTTTCAAAGTCTAATAAAATGGATCTCAACATTCCTTCAGAGTCCATTTTTATTTTATTTTATTTTTTGTTTGTTTTGTTAATGAAACTAAGAACTCAAAGAAGGAGCATCAATTTTCCTGGTACCATAATTAACAGATATTAATGGTGATCATCAATTTCATGTGTTAGACTTGAACTATCTGTGGCATAACCAGGCAGAGCTGTGCCATGGGCTTAAGAGAGAGATCTGGGCAAGGCATGCATTACAGTGCCACTCATATAACAGCGGTAGGTGAAGCCATGTGAGGAGCTCACAGGACAGCAAATTGTCCTTTGAGTCAGGGATATTGAACCACATTATAAATAATATTGCCTTAAGTGATGTTATAGATGACATAAACTACTGTTCATATTTATATTCATAAATTCATGTTCAATAAAAGATGGCAAAACATCAAATGATATCTGTGTAAAGATATTTCTACCGGAGTAAAACTAATATAATTTCAACATGTAGTTTTCCACTGACCTAAAAGTATTTTAAAATACCTGGCTGACCATGAGTCTCACTGCTGGTTCTTCTGATCTAAGTCAGTTGATCTGGGGGGCGTGTCAGGTGTGTGTGTGTTTAAGTTCCCAAAGCAATTATAGTACGGAGCTAGAAACGAACAATTAGTATATCCCTACACAATTCCTTCTAAATCTTGGGCTCAAATGAGTTTTGTATAAGAACTCAAAAGCAAATAACTCAAGATTAGGCGATTCATGCTTTAGACTCCGAGCATCTTGTTAGCAAAGATATTTTTAGGTAAAAACTGGATAGCCTGCCATGAGTGTCTGCTGAGCCAGATGGAAGTGTCCCTCCCTCACAGACACTGTGGTGTGCACAAGGAAGCAAGATATTTCTTCTCTGAGACCTACTCACATGGTCATACAGCAGAAGTCCTTCTATGGATGTCCGCAGGAGGCAGATGAGAGAGAAGCCGCCAGGAATGACAGGAACATTGAAAGCTAATTCTCATAGATGCTATTCACAGATTACCTATGGAATGAGTTAAAACTTATTGAATGTCTGAAACACTAAAATTACTCCACATTTCATTTAATCTTTCGTGATTCAGAAGATACATCAGGATCAGAATGTCCAATGTTAACATTAGGGACTTATCTATCATATTGAAACCGTGTGCCAGTGCTAGCTAAAATATCTGTTAGCAAAATATGCTGTGCAAAATACCACCGAGACACAAGGAGCCAGCTCGAAGCAGGTCGATTCCTCTAACAAGAACCAGTAGAAAAGCTGGATAAAATTTTTTAAATCAATTTTAAAGTCGCTAAAGTAGCGAAGACAGGTCTCATGCTTTCAGGGGAAAGAGAAGTTTAAGAATAATTCAAGCACTCTGCAATTGAGCTAAATTCTCAAACCCTGTTTCATTTTTTGAATAAGTAAATGCTCCTCAAACAAAAATCTCCCAATCATAAAGAAAATAATTGACCAATTACAGAAATTAAATTAATTTCTTTTTATAAAAACCTACTATTACGATTCTAAAAGAAAAAGCCACTAAGGTGAAGATATTTGGGATTAGCATGGCTGAGAAAACATCACATCCAGAAAACAAAGAATTCTTTCAATTCAACAAGACAAACAGTGACTTAATTTCCCCTTCATAATAGTAACTATTCAATGGCTAATCTTCATCTGAGAAGTTCCTTTTTTTTTAGTCATCAAGAACTACAGAGTGAAGGCACAAAAATACCACTCACTAGCATATCATCTTAAATGAAAGGTGGGGAGCATACCATTGTGGGGAAAATATGAAGTGATGGGGAATGACTTAGCTGGTTTGGAAAGCAAAACATTTGATAGTGTAAGAGACAGACCTGGTGCCCTGCTTGTTCCTGCTCAGCATGCCCTACTCCCATGCACTGTGGCCTGTCAGTTTCTACAGAGAACTCCCCCAGCTCCCCATCTGAGGGCTTCTGTGAGGTGCCACATCTTGCTTCATCTGTACATGGGGCAGACACCTCCCCCTCCAAAAAATTAAAGAGTTAGTGTCACCTAGCATATTGCCTCTACTGATGCCTGATGGGAGTTCATAGGGAACTCTCCCAACATTCCACCCTCAGCTGGGATAATTTGGCCTATGCTCTGGACTTCCAAAGTTTGCTGCCAGGATTGAGTAACATGAGAGTGATTTCTGACTCACTTCTATCAGGGATCTAAGGAGTATTATTGATCCTGTACTGATTTCTGATGCTAGTATTTTGATTTAGAGTACTGATCCAGGCCTAGCATCTACATGGGACGTAGGCTAGTATGGTTGATGGGTCATAGTTTTCATTTGCTCATTATTTTCCTGGACAAACAACAAGCTGTCTTCTGCCCTATCCAATCTTCCTGCCCCAGACTGGTGGACAAAGGTTTATAAACCTTGTTTTACACAGGGATTCATTTCTAGCCTTACATGGGCCAAGTTCCTGTCTTTGATTCTCAGCTCCTAGAGCCTATGTCTATTCTTAAACATGTGTGCAGAGGCTTACCCTCCTAACTACCACCTTGGCTTTGGTTATCTCCTTTCACAATGTAGGACTCTTCTTTCTTGGGTCTTGATCTCAGGTGTCATAGCTCATGCTGTTGGCCACTATCTTCTTGGCATTTGCTCTGCTTGCTGACTTGTTACCCTCACTGCTAGGCCTTTAACTAAGACGTTTACCTCAGTCAGTAATGGAGCACTCAGGCAAGCTAGGAAAGCCAGAGAATTGATGCCTTCCTTCCCCACCCCCACAATTTGGGTTGAACCAAGGCACTCCCCAAGAAATTTCAGATGAGTTTCAGATGAGGGTTTGGTAGAAAATACCAAAATCCACCCATGATTAGATAACTTGGATGTATTCTATTAAGCTCCAGTTACCCACAGTGACAATTTGTTTGATAACACACGGTTTAAAGCCTCGTTACATTTCCTAGTCTCTGTCTTCATGGCTACCGCTTCCTGGAATCATTGCCTAAATAAATACTAGATGCATATTTGACTCTAGGGCTGCTTCTGATGCATAGGTGTCATCGACAAAAGCAAATCATGATTATAACTATGACCTAGAAATGTATCCCCTGAGTATGCATACAGCAAAAATGCAAACAAATATATGTGAAACAGCATATATACAAATAATGCTTGATGCTAGAAATAACTAAATGTCTATCAGCCAGGAAAATGAATAAGGATATATTCAGACAATGGGTGCTAACATCAAACTAAATGAACTGCCATTAAACATCACAATTTGAGTAAACCTTGCAAACACTATCTTGAGGGGAAAAATAATATTCAGGGGTCCACACAATTTTTAACACAGTGATTATTTTTAGCAGTGTTAGTGCTATATTGTAGAAAGGACACTAAAATGTAACTCAGAATATAAAGTACATAATAAGTGGGAAATTGAATGTATTGTTCTATAATCTGAGTAAAATAAAGAAATGGTTATGTGGAGTTTCTTTCTCATATATATTATTAAATAGCTAGATGACTATGCTTGTAAACACATCTATTATTTTATAATATTAAATGAAGCTTAAAATGCACAATATTCTCTTACTTGTTGATATGCTTTATATTAATATTGGTGGCTTTTTTCTAGACACTTGCTTAATTAGAAACATACAGTGCTATTCATGTTATGTATGTGACTCTCATTTTAATTCATACAATTAAAAATGATATGGCATAATTTCTTCAGATTTAACAAGCGGAAATTAATAAATGAATGGTTCGCATTTTAAGTCATCAACATATCAAAAAGCAACCAGAGCAATTGCAGGTAGCTTTGGGTTGAGATAATTGTTTAGCTGCTCCAAACTGAATGCTTTGGGGTCAACAATTTCTTCAGTAGCCACATTAACATATTTTAATACCTGTTGAACCTAGAGACTCACTAATATGCTTAGTAAATGGAATTTCTATTTACAGTCATTAGCATATCCATCCTTCATAATAGCTTCAGACTCTGAAAGCATTAACTAAAATCCCTTTGCAGCAGCAAAACCCGAGAGTATCTAAGATTATGCTCAATAATGCAAGCAAGAACATACACTTCCCTTTTCAAGGGACTGTTCTCCCTTCACTCTTGGCCTTCTACTGGGCCTAGGTAAGAGAGAATGCATTATGGAATCAGAAAACAAATATTTGCACTCTGGGTCTGCTCCTTGGTAGTGAGCCTTTCTTGATCTGTTATGTTAACCTCTGCCTCAACTACAACCGGAAAATCAGAATAATAGTACAGGTTGTTGGCTGTTGGGACATTTACATCAATGCCATGTTCTTGGATCTATGCCTGACACAAAGTTAGGTACTTTGATTTATCTGGGTAGTATTCACTGAGCACCTATTACATAACACAGACTACGTAGGTACTGGATATGTCATTCAATAAAAGAGACGTCTGCTCTAATGGAGTTCAAAAAGAGACAACCAACAAAGATAACAAGCAATTAACTTACACAGTCAATTAGATGATAGCTATGAGGAAAAGGTGCACTCAGAGGGGATGAGGGTTACCACAAGTGTCTGCAGAGGCCAAGCAGTTTGTAGCAAATTTTATTTGCTACAGGTTGACATGAGAAGGTGAAGTCTGAGCAGATTGAAGGAGGCCAGGCAAAGAGCATTCCAGGCAGGAAAGTTCAGGGTTAGGCATGCCATCAGGCATGCCATGTCTTCATAGAACAAAAAGATGTCAGAGTGATGGCGCAGATTGTGTGAAGTTTGAGATAGCAAGGGCAAGGAATTCAGATCTTGCAGGGCTCTGTGGTGGCTTGAAAGAAAATGGCCCCCATAGGGAGTGGCATCATTAGGAGGTGTGGCTTTGTTGGAGTAGATATGGCCTTGTTGGAGAAAATGTTTCTGCTGTGGAATGTTAGTTTAAGATGTATTGCCGGGCAGTGGTGGCACACGTCTTTAATCCCAGCACTCGGGAGGCAGAGCCAGGTGGATCTCTGTGAGTTCGAGGCCAGCCTGGTCTACAGAGCAAGGTCCAGGATAAGCATCAAAACTACACAGAGAAACCCTGTCTTGAAAAAACAAAAACAAAACAAACAAAAAAACAAAAACAAAAAACAAGATGTGCTACACTCATTTATACTGTGGAATATTTGTTTAATGATGCAAAGATGTGTTGCATTCTTTTATGTTACATTTGTTTAACTCTGTAAAGCTGTGTTACTTTGCCTGCCTAATATACCTGATAGGTCTAATAAAGAGCTGAATAGCCAATAGCTAGGCAGGAGGAGACAGGTAAGGCTGCCAGGCAGAGAGAATAACAAGGAGAAAAAGAGGGAGGAGTGAGGAGCAAGAAAAGGAGGAAAGGAGGAAGCCAGGGGCCAGCAACACAGCTACACAGCTAGCCACAGAGTAAGAAGGAAAGAAAGATATATAGAATAAAGAAAGGTAAAAAGCCCAGAGGTAAAACATAGAAGAGAAACAGAATATTTTAAGTTAAGTTAGAAATACTCCCTAGAAACAAGCCAAGCTAAGGCTGGCATTTATAAATAAGACTAAGTCTCCATGTGTTATTTGGAAGCTGGGTGTCGGGCCCCCTAAGAGTAAGAAAAAAACAATTATATGTGTCCTTGGGGTTGGGCTTTGAGGTCTCCAATGCTCAAGCTATGCTTGGTGTGGCACACAGTTGCTTCTGCTGCCTGTGGATCAAGATGTAGATACAACTCTCAGCTACCTCTCCAGCACCATGACTCCTTGCAAGCTGCCATGTTTTCCACCATGAGGATAATGGACTAAATCTCTGAAACTGTAAGCCTTCTCCAGTTAAATGTTTTCCTTCATAAGAGTTGCCTTGGTCATGGTGTCTCTTCACAGCAATAGAAACCCTAAGACAGGCACTGTAGGCTGTTATAAGGATATTAGCTATTACTGAGTGAAATAATAATTAATTGCTATTATTAATTATTATTACTATGCTATGTATATTAACTGAAATAATTTTATCCCAGGGCTTTAGTACACAAATGGCACTAAAAAATATTATAAGATTGATATAAGTTCCATTCTACTCAAGGTGCCAAGACTTGCTGGGGACCAACAGCATGAGCTTGTTATCCCTGAGCAGGCATTCTGCCCCCAGTGGAGGCAGTGTTGGAGAAAGCCTAAATGTATGTCCCAGTACAGAATCAGCACTGTTACTTAGGGGTGGAAACAATGGTTGTTGATGTTGGCTGAATTTCTCTCTCCAGAATTTCAATTTCAGAGTATGAAGACCAGCCGCCAAGATCAGCACCAGCCTTATCCCAAGCAATAAGCCAAGGAGGATGACTTCCACATCTCACTGAGCTACTGCCCCAAGCTAACTGAGGGTAGGCATAAGAAGACAACTCTAAAGGCAAAGAAGTAGCATGGTGTGGGAAAAGGAAAAAGAGTTCCTTTTTGCTTTAACTCTGTGTGCTCTGCATGCCTTTCCAGTCTTGCAAAGTCAGAGTCCCGGTATATCTACGTGTGCAGCATGCATGGGGTTGTGTGTGCATATGCAGTCTGGTGCATGTCTGTATGCCAGTGCATATGTGTGAATTTTAAGCAATGCTATCTCTTGGAGCTATGATGTATATGGTCAGTTATAAATGAAACATATTAACAATGGTCTGAGCAAATTATAGGAATACATTAGGCAAAGATTTCACTGGGTTCTCCAGAGGGCATAGAAAAATTTAATTGCCTCTCTCCTTGCCTGCACCTGGCTTCTGGAGAATAACATCAGCTGCCATTTGAATACGAAACAGTTCTCATTTCACCATTCTCCAGGTAACCGGCCAGTCTCCACTGCTGAATTGATTTTATTCCAAGTTTTCTGTGCATACTAAATAGGATGTGGTGACTCATTGTCTCCCAAGCTTTTTAAGGTTCACAGACATGCTAGATGCTTTAGTGCAAGTCACTGCAATGTGATCCAGTTCCTTGCCTCACTGTGCCTGAGGCTGCATTCACTTTCTGTGCCTTAGAGGCCAAGCATCTAGAAGCTACCCTTCCTCTTTAGCTTTGCCTGACTACATCCTGTCCTTCTTCAGGAAGTGGAGGAAATGTCAAATGTGTATGGATGCAAGCACCAAGGTGATTTTGTTGTTTTAGTCATTTGGAAATAATTTACAATCTATAAATTATTTAAAAGCAATCTAGCCAGAGTTCTCAGCCTCTCCAATCAAATTTTAGTAATTGCTGCTATAAGAAGCTTGGATGTTGTTTTTCGACTTCTCTGTCAACTCTGTAGTGTTCCTTCATGCTTTCTGCTTCAAGCTCCTGCTTGAGTCCCTGCCATGGCTTCCCTCCATGATACCTATATCTAATACTTATACCTAGAAGTATAAGCTAATAAATCCTTTCCTCTCATATTTGCTTTGGTCATGGAATTTGTCATAGTAACCTACTGAAACTGGAACAGTGATATGTAAGAGTCAAACCACCATACTTTCTATATGAAATTAATGTTTGTCCATCCAGCAGAGCTCCACTGAGGACCACCTATCATTATTTCACCCTCTTCATCATTTCCTGAGCTGATTTCTCCCGAGCTGTGATTACCG
The DNA here is from genome assembly GCA_902168425.1 of Peromyscus attwateri. NCBI lineage: Eukaryota > Metazoa > Chordata > Mammalia > Rodentia > Cricetidae > Peromyscus > Peromyscus attwateri. Next base: position 17,506 of record CABHPP010114441.1, on the reverse strand, counting down.
AGTCCCAACTGTGTGTTAGGGGTTCTTCCTTTTAGTTCTAAGAACAATTTCCTCTGGGTAGACACAATAGAATGAGGAAGCTATTGGCTGAAAGAAATCTAAGTATCAGGTTGAAGGTCCAAGATTTGAACCTATATGTTCTGTCTAGAGCCTCACTGTACTCTTTCCCTTGGCATTCATGCCAGAGTTCCTTATTTTCAGAATATCCTATATCTACACTGTCTCTAATTGCTTTTTCAAGATCTTTAGGCTTCATTTAAAGACATTATTGTAGCCATAAGTGTCTCCAGTCCCACCTGGTCCCATGGTCCCACAGCAGCTTAGCTCCAAGTAAACACACAGAGGCTTATATTACTTACAAACTGTATGGTCTATGGGTCAGGCTTCTTCCTAGCTAGCTCTTAAAACTTAACCCATTTCTATTAATCTATATGTTGCCATGTGGCCATGGTGTTACCGGTCTGCTGGCATCTTGTTGCTTTTTGGGTAGCGGCTGGTGTCTCCTCCCATTCTCTTTTCTTTTCCTGTCCCTTCAGTTAGAATGTTGCACCTAACCTTATTCTTCCTCACCATTGGCCAAACAGCTTTATTTATCAACCAATCAGAGCAACACATATTCACAGCATACAGAAAAATATCCCGCAGCACATTATCCTATCTCAAACACACACACACACACACACACACACACACACACACACACACACACACGTCTCTGCAGGTGTCAGGCAGGGAAACGTACTGTGGAGAGTTGAGAATGAAAATTGGTTCAGATTGAGTTTGTCAACCTGGATCAAACCTTCTAGAGAGTCTGATGCCAGGTGGCTTATTCCCAACAAATTTAAACATAGTATAATTTAGAAAAGTTTCCTGGTGTAATACATTCCCTGGTGTACAAGGAAGCATAATAATATTGAAACTCAACTCAGAGTATATGTCATTTCTTCCAAGAGGTGGGTTCTAGAGACAGGCTGCCTGTACTAGCTTAAGGGCCTAGGGAAGGATTTGGCAAGTCTTAGGTCATACTGATCATATAGAGGTCATTTGGGCTATTAGCCACCTCTGGTCCTGGTTGTGAGAGTTTGGAGGAGCCTCTGGCTATACAGATGATGCAAATGTCACTTGGACTATTAGGTACCTCCAGTCCTGGTTGTGGGAGCTTGGGGGAACCCCTGACTGTATAAGTAATGTAAGGTCATTAGATTACTAGCCATCCCCAGTCCAGGTTGTAGGAGCTTGATATGGCCTGGCTGAACAGATCACCAGGCTGTTAATCACCTCTAATTCCTAGATTTCTTGTTGAAAGAACAAGTTTTACATCAATTCTTTTGAAAGAACAATCCCGTGTGCTCAACTGTTTTTCCTAGAGATCTGTGGGTACAAGGACCTTTGTGCTGTGTTCTGGACAGTTGTATAGTTTACAGTGTTTATAAGAGAAGCCATTTGATCTAATTAGATCTTAAAGAATGGATCTTTCCTTCACATCATTTCATGACTAAATGTACCCCATGGCAGGAAGCAAGAGAAATACTTCCTCTGTTTCATAAACCAGAGTTTTGGAGCTTTAGCAATGTTGAAGGACAAAAGCCAAACAGGAGGCATTTCTGCCTGTGGGAAGTTGACACCAAAGAGGGAGCCCAGAGCGGCCAAAATAGAGTTTTTCATCAACTGTAACAGTTTTCCAGAGCTCTCTTCATGTTGAAATTATTTACTTATTAAATGATAGTAGTGTCTGTATGTGACTATGTTTATGGTGTATATTTGTGTGTTAGCCAGCTTTCCTATGGCTATTACAAATACCAGGTATGACCGGGCAGCAGTGGCTCACACCTGTAATCCCAGCACTCGGGAGGCAGAGCTAGGTGGATCTCTGTGAGTTTGAGGCCAGCCTGATCTACAGAGCGAGATCCAGAACAGGCACTAAAACTACATGGAGAAACCCTGTCTCGAAAAAACAAAACAAAACAAAAACAAACAAACAAAAAACAAACAAATACCAGGTGTGATCAACTTATAAAGACAAAGTTTGTTTTGGTTCATGGTTTCAAAGTTTTCAGTCCATGATCTAAGTTCCACTCATTCTGGGCCCATGTAATACTACACACCATGTTGTAGGTATGTGTAGAGCAAAACTACTCATCTCATGGCTGGAATGTGGAAGTGAAGGAAGAAGAGAGGGCTGGAAACTTCCTCCATAACCAGAAACCCTTCCATTTGGCTCTTAAACTTTCCCCCATCTTCTAACAGCACCAAAAGAGGAACCAAGCCTTAATACACAGGCCTTTGAGGGGTGACCTGTGAGAGAGGGGAGAGAGGAGGGAGAGAGAGAGGGAGAGAGAGAATATGCCCCTCTCAGAAAGTGAAATTTATGCAAGTCCAATAAATTTGGGCAAAATCTAGTTAGGTCTTTATTTCTAATATTTTCTTAATTTACCTACTACACTTGATGGCTAGAGCAACAGAAATTTATTTCTCACTGTTCTAAGGGCTACAAAGTCCAATGTTATTTGAATCTTAAGTGGTCTTTTAATAAAAACAAAAAAACAAACAAACAACAACAACAAAAAAAAACCAGAGCCAGATATCAGGGTGAAAGCTGAAAGATCATTGAAGCAGAGCAAGCCACAACCCACCTCACCTCACCAACTCCTCAGCCAATCCTGTTTCCACCAATCCTCAGACTGAAAGCCTCTGAGTCTTCACCCGAAAGGATCTCAGCTGTACTGCTTTAGTTCCTGTTTCCTCATGCCTTATATACCTTTCTCCACCCTGCCATCACTTCCTGGGATTAAAGGCTTGTTTGTTTCCCAGTACTGGGATTAAAGGTGTGTGCCACCACTGCCTGGCTCTGTTTCCAGTGTGATCTTGAACTCACAGAGATCCAGATGGATCTCTGCCTCCCGAGTGATAGGATTAAGGGTGTGTGGCACCACTGTCTGGCCTCTATGTCTAATCTAGTGGCTGGCTCTGTCCTCTGATCCTCAGGCAAGCTTTATTAGGTTACACAATATATCACCACAGCCCAAGATCATAGCACTGGCATGGTCAGGTTCTGATGAGGACCTTCTTGGTTTATAGATGGGTACCTTCCTGTTGTATCCTCATATGGTAGGAAGAGAGAGCCAGATTCTCTTATGTTTTTTACAAAAGCACAAATTTAACCATGAGGGCTCTATATTCACTGTCAAATTACCTCCCAAATTTCCCATCTCCAAATACCATCATATTGGAGATTTGAATCTTTTCTTTTTCATTCATTTTACACACCAATCAAAGATCTCCCTCTTCCCTTCTCCCACCCCCCCCCCAGCCTCCCTCTGCCCACCTAACCCCCACTCCCCCCCACACAAGAAAGCGAGGGCCTCGGGGAGGCACATCCAGTAGAGGCAAGTCCAAGCCCTCCCTACTGCCTCAAGGCTGTGTGAGGTGTCCCATCATAGGTAGTGGACTCCAAAAAGCCAGCTCATGCACCAGGGATGGATTCTGATCCTACCACCAGGGGGCCTCCCAAAAAGATCAAGCTGCACAACTGTCTTGCCATGAAGAGGGCCTAGTCTAGTCCCATGCAGACTCCAGAGCCATTGATCCAACTTTCATGAGTTCCCACTAGTTTGGTTTGGTAGTCTCTGCAGGTTTCCCCATCATGATCCTGATGCACTTGCTCATAGAATCCCTCTTGTCTCTCTTTGACTGGACTTCTGGAGCTTGGCCTGGTGTTTGGTTGTTAATCTCTATAGGAGAATTGAATCTTGGAGGAGAACAAACATTGACCCCGTGACTCTTTCTCCCCAGCTGTGTGCTTTCCATCTTCTGCTGGCTCAGAAAAATGAGATCCTCCTCCCTCAAGGCTTTGACTGATCTTGATTCCTATGTGAGAGACATGCTCCCTTTCCTCCCCCAGCACTGTTTTCTAACTTTTTGTTAACATGACTTTCCTATCTTTCTGATGCCTTTGTTTTTAGTATCAAAAAGTCTGTGGATCCCCAATGAGGCAGCGCATTTGATAAAGGTGCCCACCACCAAGCCTGATGACCTGAGCTCCATCTTTGTGGAGGAGAGAGCTATTTCCAAGTCTTCCTCTTACTCCCACATTTATGTCGTGGAATGCTCTTGCCTCTCCCCCACATGAACACCAAAATAAACAATACAATAAAGTAATAAAAGACAAGTTGTAATTTTTTTTAAAAAAAACTTCTTGGATATCTGTGGATGCAAGGAATGACTGAAGAAAACAAGGGCGTTCTTTAAGGGCTTGTTCTTCAGACACTGCAAGCTCTTTTCATGCCCTTCTCTTCTACTTCAAAGCAGAAATAGCCAGGAGTAAAAAGTGATCAGCACCATTCATACATGATTCTTTCTGTCAGGAAAACAGACTATGCACAGAATTTAGTTTTCTGAAGATAGAGTTGTATGATTCTTGTGGGGACGGGTAGGAATGAGGAGACTGTAACCATTTCTACCAGTAGCAGCTTCTCTAGTAGTAAGGAATCAATCCCACTCAGCTGACTTCCCTCCAGGGTTTGCTCTCATTCGTCAAAGATCATCAGTTCTATAATGAAGGAGGAGGGATATTGAGCCAGAGTTTGCTTTGCACTGTTGTAGGATCTTTGCTTGTAAGTTAACATCAAACTTCATCTTGTCTGCAGTTTCTGAACATCCTGAGACTATGGCGGTTTGAATGAGAATGGCTTCTAGATGCTCATATGTTTGAATGCCTGGTCCCCAACTGGTGGAACTATTTAGGAAGGATTAGAAGGTGTGGCCTGTTGGGGGAAGTGTGTCACTTGAGGTGGGCTTTGAGGTTTTGAAAGCCCACACCACTCCCAGTTAATTCTTTATCTATCTCTCTTTCTCTCTATCTATCTTTCTCTCTGTGTCTCCTGATTGTGGATAAGGGTGTGAGCATTCAGCAGCTACTCCAATGCCATGCCTGCCTGCCTGATGCCATGCTCTCTGCCATGATAGTCATGGACTCTAGCCCTCTGAAACTGTAATCAAGTCCCCAATAAATTCTTCTATAAGTTGTCTTAGCTATGGTGTCTTTTCACAGCAACTGAAAAATAACTAAGATACAGATTAGAAGCATTCACCTTCTAACTCTTTAGTTCCTTTCCCATAATGTGGCTTTTCAGTTCCTTTTCCAGGCACTATTTGAAGAAGACAGTACTATCTCCTTTGGCAGTAGAGACCAGAGTGACATAGGTTCAGGCTTTTTCCTCCAACTCCATCCCTGGGCATAGCTAGAATGTAGAAGGGAAATAAGATTATTGCCATCTTGGGAACACCTTATCACTGGAGACCAATTTTCATGTGGTTGTGTCTAGAATTAAAGAATAAAGCTTCTATAAGGGAACCAGGCATGGTGCTGTATGTCCATAAGCCCAGTACTCAGCATCTGATGCAAGAGGAGTGTTGTGGGCTCAGTGCTAGCCTGAATGACACCATTGGCTCCAGACTAGTCTTAGTTTCATAGAAACTAATCTATTTTCTAATCAATCAATCAATCAATCAATCATCACCCAGTCATATAAGACTTACTGAATCTTGGAGCAGAATAGTCACCCAATGGCTCTGTCTCCCCAGTTGTGTGCTTGCCATGGCTGTAGAGAGTACAAATTGAATGTTAGTCATTTTGGAATTTCTGATTTGTCTTTTATTCTTTGCTGTTCTTACCTCTGTTGTATTTTTTCTTCCTGTTCCTCTGGAGGATATGGAAGCTGAAGTCTCAAAGCAGAGGGCTGTGGAAGGCAGCCAAGTGGTGCTGCCCATCTGTACCATTGGCTGTCTTGCCAGGGCCCTTTCAGAGTCTGTTACCTGATTTCTCTACAGACTCCATTTTTTATAGTCCCCGCCTATAAAGTTTGAAGATTAGCCTGCAGCCAGGATAAATTTCTAATGCTTGTTTTTACTCATTATTCATCCCAGAGAGCTTCTAAAAGCCAGCCCACTGTAAGGAGGTGCCAAGCCCCAGAATAATCCCCTGCAGTGGTCTACCTGCCCCTGCTACCTGCCACATGTGGTGGATTAAGTTTCCATCAGTGTTAGCTGCTGAGCTCAGAGGCCTGCCAGTGTAAACCCAAAGTGAAGCCATTCTCCATCACTACAACCATGTGTCCTGATGCAGAAACCAGCAGGACTTAGCCATAAAAGAGCTTTTCCCTTAAATGTGAAGGTTAGGGTACAACATGTGAGCCAGTGTATGTTACCACAACCCTGCAGCAATTGGTGTAATCCGTTCAGAAGTCCAGATTATCTGTTTCTTATCTGAGCTGCTGATACTTGGGAGGCTCCTTGCTCTACAAACGACAACTTGTTTTCTTATCCACGTTCAATGTTAGGCTTTCATTTCCTTGATTCTATTTTTTATGACACATATATTCCAAATTTTGTTGTTCTTAGGCCAAGGAAGAGTAGTTCCTATCCAAATCCTACTGCTCATATTAAACTCTCTCTCTCTCTCTCTCTCTCTCTCTCTCTCTCTCTCTCTCTCACACACACACACACACACACACACACACACACACACACACATGCTCATACACACACATGCTCATACACACACATGCTCATACACAGGTTGGGAGAAGGGGGGGCAGAATATTATACAATCATCCAATTCTTAAGAGGCAAATTTGCCTTGTGCACGTGGCCCCTTCTGGGATGACTATGGATTCTTTCCAGGGTCTTTCAAAATCCAGATTGCAGGAGTCTATAGATGTTTTCCTTTGGAGCCTTCCCAAGTGACCAGCAGCCCAGGGACATTAACCAGATTTCCTGTCCTTCTGGTACATTGATCAGAATTCCTACCACTTCCGCTCAGGTTGCGGACAGGAGGCAGACAACATTCCACATGAAGAACAGCTGTTAGCCAGTTCTCTGACCTTCATTGGCCCTGACTGGTCCCATAGCAGCAGCCATAAAAATGCATTATACAGAACTCATGTGTCCATTTGTTATTCTCCCAGAGGCAACCTGCAGACTCTTTGAACCAAGAAACAATCATTTTTCTCATATTAATAAATTTACACAGTGGCTTTCTCATGCACACATTACCATATAGAATTTATGTCTTCTTAATTTGTGATCATTTGACCTGCAATCAGAATTTCAATAAGGGGTGGTTCTGTAGCATTCTTTGTCCAGGAATCTCTCTGTTCTTCATAATAGCAATCGACAGAGGGACGCTGCTGTGTTTAATAATACAGTTGTATCCTCTGTTGTAACAAAATGTTCAGTTCTTTACTACTTATTGTCAATATAATTTGCTTCATATAATACAAATTAATGAGGAAGAAAATTCATTTTTCATAAGTCACTAATTGAGGGACCTCCAAGCTTATTAATCATGGTTCTTACGGTCCAGCTCTCCAGCTCCCACGCACTCCGCTGACCAACCGTTTTCCTCCTGACTGCACCATTAGAATTTCAGGATTTGTTTTGATTCCGTAGCCTATCGTAAGTTGTAGCTGGCTTATCCATTTCCTCACTTTCACAGTTTTCCACACGCTGCTCTCCCATATGACCCACATCATGTGAGACCCACACATGCTGCCTCTTGTTGCTCATTTCTCAAGCAGCTCCCTCTTGCTTTTCATCCAATCTCTCAAAAATTATACCGGTCTTTTTCTTTCTTTCCTACCTTTGAATTTAGCTCAATGACCTCAAGGGAGATCCCCTTTTCAAGCGGAAGTCATCTGTAAGCATACACACAGACAGAAATGATAGCTTCTGCTACTGCAAGATTATTAACTGCTCGTACAACTTCATTATGTGATTTTTGGTATGTTTTGACAGTTGCTTGTAAAATTCATATTTTTCCTCAAGTTCTCTGGCAGAATTTCTAACGCATCACAGGTCTTCTCCTTTATTGACCCGCAGGCAAAACCCAATTATCAACTGTGAAATAGCCAGTTTGCCAGCAGAAACAGACTTTGTCTTTCATGGGGACTTCCAACAGGGTGGTGCTCACAGGCATGTGACCTGTGCAGGCTCATGGGCTCTGTTTATTAAGGCTGGAAGCTTGATTTAATACTTTGTGGTTATGATTCCATTTCAACAAAATAGTTATTTCTTTTTATGTGCATGAATTCTTGTCTGTATAGATGCGTGTGCACCATATACATGCCGAGTGCCATCAGATCCCCAGGAATCCCCAGGAATTCAGACAGTTGGGAGCCACCATGTGGGTGCTGGGAACTAACCCAGGGTCCTCTGGAAGAGTAGCGAGTGCTCTTAACCACTGAGCCATTGCTCCAGCCACTGGCGTTCTGATTCTTGCTCTATTTCTTTAAATAAGGGGGTTGTACTTTTTCATTTAACACCAGGTGTTGTACCTGTGGCTATCCTCCAAGCTAAGCAACCATCAGCCTGGGAGTTTAAGTGTGCCTTTGCAAGAGGATTACCCCAGCTGGGTTTGTTGACTGTTTACACCCACTCATGGGGGGGTGGGAGGGTCCTAATGCCCTCACTTGGGTATCCAGCTGCTCCCTACTACCTGTTGTATGCAACTGCACCTTCATGGCACATGGCCTCAGAAAAAGGGCTGGAGTATAAACCGAGGAAGATTAGGGGAGGGACTCCACCTATGCAGCGACCTGTGAGTAACCCCTCAACTATGCCCTATAAGGAAGCCCAGTAAACTCATTGGCTCTCCAGGGTGCCTCTGTTTGCCACTGGAACCTTTGGAGGAGGAGTAGAAGTTGATGTGTGTCCTCCTGGGAAGAAATATTAGTAACACTAAACTTCACAAGCCATGTACATCAGTTTTTCTACAGAAGGAACATACTCTGAGAGGTGGATACAGCATTGATATACTTATTTACAATATTTATTAAATTATTATTAGTAATTTAATGATAAATAATTATTTATTCATTAAAATATTTATAATATTATTTATATTAAGCACAATGGGCCCCAAAGGAGTCACTGGGCCCTGGGTGTGTGTTAACACAAGGTTTCTCTCTCAGTAAGAACTATCTACCACCCTGTCACCCTCCCCCACACATGCTCTAAGAAAATCTCCTTGAAGCCTCCCAGGCGTCTTTGTGGCTTTTACTCAAATGCATTGTTCTCAACAATCTTAGATCCCAGTGTTTCTTCTCTTAGGATTCCTCTGTTTGGATCTAGTCTTCCCAATTTCTACCTTCAAAGAGTTTATCCTGATCAAGTAAATGGCAGAGACACTGACGCTACTGGCCAAGAACCTCTGGACATGAATCTGAGCTTAAATACTCAGCCAAGCTTAATAGTGACTAAAACAACCTAGAAAGGAGCTCACAGGAGAAAGAAACATGCTTCTAAGAAAAGTGTTGAAGGCTGAGAAGACACTCACAAAGGCAAAACAGATAAACAAAATTGGCTCCAAGAAAGAGGCACATACTTGTTGCTATGAACAAATATGCAAAAAAGTTATACCTGGAGAAAGGAGACAGAAAAGGCCTCCCAGTGAGCGTAAGGTGGCTTGACATGTCAAGTCATCTGCTCCTCATAGGCTCTTTTGTTTTCCTTTTAAACTTTATTTTTTTTAATTTGAGGAAAGAAAAAAAAAACCAAATGCATACACACACACACACACACACACACACACACACACGCACACACACACACCACCAGACCCCAAAAGAATACAAGACTGAACTACACAGTGAGAGTGGCCATTCAGAATAGAAGCTGTGGTGTTCCACTCTGAATTTTATATTTTCACTATCAAATATATTTTAGGCACATTTTTAGGTTCACTGCAAAGGAGATGCTGAAGCTGTATGAAAACAAATCTGAAACAAAGAACAAACCACCCAGGCTCTATATTTCTCCTTCATAATATCCATAAACCACCACCACAGCGACAAAGAGCCCCGTGCCACTCAGTTTGTTCTGAGGTACGTCATTGTCTTTTTCTTTCAGGCATCGCTGTTTGTTACAGAATCGAGGAGGTGGTTTGTGTTTCCAAATAGTAGAACAATTTATGGCCCTCATTTTTAATGCTCCGGTGTTCTGCCTTGATGACATTATCAATGTAGATTCAATACAATTTGGAGAGTAATGAGCTTAGGGCAGACTGCTTGGACCCAAATCCCATTTTACTGTAATTTTGGACATGTGCCTAAACTTACTGGTGTCTCAGTTGCTCGTCTATGGAAGGGCTGATGTGGTTGGCAATGCAAAAATCCAGCTCTCACTTCAAAAGCAATAAGAGATACTTCATAATGGAGCTGAATATGAGTGGCCAAGGCCCAGGGACACAGATTTAGGTTATCTCAAACACCATGTCCCATTGCAGTAAGTTTCATGAGGCTTTTATAGTAACAGAGCAAAGAAAGCCATAAACCAAGATGATATAGAAATAATAAGGATTCCCAGTGAGAAATCACTCCATGCACTAAGAAAAGAAAAGAGAAGTCTCTTTGCTGAAAAAAGCATGCTAATGCCCAAAGAAGAGCCAGCCTGGAATAGAAGATTTTTACTAACTTATATACACCTTATGTAAGGCTTATGCATTTTACATATACTGACATCATTAAATCTATTTTAGGAGGTCCCAGCCCCAGGTTACACTTTTTTTTTTTTTTTTTAAATTTTGGCTTTTTTTGTCTGTTTTTTCAGACAAGGTTTCTCTGTGTAGCTCTGCTAGCCTCGAACTCACAGAGATCTGCCTGCCTCTGCCTCCCAAGTGCTGGGATTAAAGGTGTGCGCACTGCTGCCACCTGGCTCCAGGTTATACTTTAAACAATTTAAACAGAGCAAAGACGAAACTGAAAGCCTGGCCACTTAAGCATATGGAAGATTTACACAGCAAGGAAACAGCCGGAATTCTTTTAAGTACGCCAATGTGTCTCTTTTCATGTGGTTGATACCCGGGGTCTTCTTACCCATCTGACAGAATGACGTTTTTCTCAAGAAGAGAAGTGAGGGCTTTAGGGCAGCCAAGGACTTAACATTGGTTGTGACCTTGTGCTGCCCCTTGAGCATGTTAGAGGCATGTCCTTTGGGGATGGGCCTAATGGTTGGTGAATCCTGGTGAGTAAGTACTTACGTGATAGCACAGTAATTTGCCTTATCAATAACAGGTCTGGCTAGGGTACTACTTATTTTGGGGGGTATTTTGGAAGCAGCAATCTCTTAGCTAAATTCTATTTTGTGATTAATGTCTCCTAAACAAATCCATTAGTAAACCTTTTTTTTGTTTTTTGAATTTATTTTATTTTATTTTACAATATAATTCAACTTTACATATCAGCCATAGATTCCTCCGTTCTCCCTCCTCCCGCCCCGCCCCCCTCCCCCCAGCCCACCCCCCACTTCCATCTCCTCCAGGGCAAAGACTCCCTCGAGAATTGAGATCAACCTGGTGGACTCAGCCCAGGCAGGTCTAGTCCCCTCCTCCCAGGCTGAGCCAAGGGTCTCTGCTAAGCCCCAGGTTTCAAACAGTCAATTCATGTACTGAGCACAGGACCCGGTCCAACTGGCTACCCACTACAGGGGCCCCTCAGCCATCGGTTCACAGTTCATGTGTTTCCATTCGTTTGGCCACTCATCCCTGTATTCCATCCATCCCTGGTCCCAACAACTCTTGCTCACATAAACCCTCCTCCTTCTTGCCAATTGGACTCCAGGAGCTCCACCCGGGGCCTGACCTTGGATATCTGCATCCAGTTCCCTCAGTCATTGGATGGGGTTTCTAGCACGACAATTAGGGTGTTTGGCCATCCTATCACCAGAGTAGGTCAGTTCGGGCTATTTCTTGACTATTGCCAGCAGTCTATTGTGGGGTCATCTTTGTGGATTTCTGTGGGCCTCTCGAACACTTTGCTTCTTCCTATTCTCATGTGGTCTTCATTTACCATGAACATTCCTTGTGTTCCCTCTCTGTTCTTGATCCAGTTGGGATCTCCCGCTCCCCCAAGTTCTCTTTCTCTCGCCCCTCGCCCCTCATTACCCCCACTCACGTCCAGATTGTTCATGTAGATCTCATCCATTTCTCTGTCATTGGGCGATCCCCGTGTCTTTCTTGGGGTCCTGTTATCCAGGTAGCCTCCCTGGTGTTGTGAGTAGCTGTCCAGTCATCCTTGTTTCACAACTAGTATTCTCCTATGAGTGGGTACATACCATGTTTGTCTTTCTGAGTCTGGGTTACCTCACTCAGGAGGATTTTTTCTAGATCCCTCCATTTGCCTGCAAACCTCATGATGTCATTGTTTTTCTCTGCTGAGTAGTATAGTAAACCTTTTATAACGTCAAATTTATTACTTTGAGGTTGTCTATATCAAAGACACCTTAAAAATACAGTAGCGGAACCATCAGGTAGGCAAGTTACAGCAAAAAGGGAAGTCTGTGCTGTAGACCTCAGATGTTTTCTGACGTCATTCTTAGCCTTTGGAGTGGTGGAAGCCAGGGCTCTTTTTGTATGTTTCAAAAAGAAATGATAAGTACAGGGGTGTTAGGTCAAATGCTCAGGTAGGCAATAAGTGGATATTTAAGAAACTCAAGATAATTTGGCTCTCAACCTGTAACATTTCAGCCCTCTCTAGTCCCATTCTATCAGTCTTCTAGAACTTTCATGGCCTTTTCACTTGGGAACTTCAGTACACAGGACTGAATTCATTCAGATACATAAGACACATCCAGAGTACCCAGTAAACACTGTGGAAGCTTGCGTTGTGTGGCTAGGCACTGCTTCCTGAAGCTCTAGCCGTGGTTCCTGCTGCAGACTGTTCTGTGACACCCGGGGCTCCCCTGACAGAAGCAAAGCTTGATCAGAACACTCCACACAGGACCCAGCCGAAGGGTCCCAGCAAAGTCGGCACATTTGTGCTTATTTCCTGAGGCGATTCATCAGGAAGACTGCGGCTGCCTTCCAGTCCAAAAGAGACGACAGAAGAATGACGTGCTGCAGCCTGTGCCATTTTCACGTGTTGATGAAGCCAGTGGAGTGAGAAATGGGGCAGCTAGACAAGGGTGACACATCCAGTGCACAAGAAAGAACAAAACACATGACATCTGGATGAAAACCTCTCCAGGAGGTCAGTGGGACCTAGCAATGAAAATCCCAACATCATTTCTGGGACTACAGAAAATTTTCTCTCCCCATCTTTGAAATACCTACAAAACCATAAAATAAGACTAACCACACTGTGAAATATTTAGAATCTATTGCATTTTAGTTTAATCTGCTAGCACAATGCTAGACCTTGGCATTTCCCATTGCTTGTAGTTTCTTTGTGGAAGGAATTAATCCCATTAGGTGGCAGCTGTCCTTGATCCAAAATAACATTCACTCTCTCTTCTTTGTTTCAGATGCAAACCAGAAACATTTGTGACTTGCTTTCATAGTACCTAAAGCACTTGAGTTTTTAATTGATTATTTTTTTTAGAACAGCTAAGCTTGCCATTGGAGAATTCTTTGAATTTTCAAACAAAGCCCAATGCCACAGAAATCCTGCAGAGTCCCAGAATATAAGCAATATTATATCCTGAAGAAAGCATTGATTTCAGGAGCAGCCATGCTAACATTCATCAACAATGTCCTTCACTGCCCCCAATAGACACATATAAATGGCCTCCTGCTAGACAAGATTGTCATGGTCGGTAGCTTGTTTGTTCTCTCCCCACACATCTCAGACTCTCCGGCTATACTTACCGACCAGAACCACAGAGTCTCCAAGGAAGCATCCAAAATGTCAGAAAGCAACGGCTCTGTGCTGGAAAGCTAAAGGAGAAGAAAAACAACCTTTATGTACCAAGCTGTTATCCGTAACAGCATCTGGAAAGACGGATGAGCAAACATCATGGAGGTGATGATTCAGTGTCAAGCCCTCAGACTCACCTTTGCTCCTTCCACAATTCATGCTGTCTACAACCAAATTATCAACAGCAGGTTAAAAGGAACAATTTCTAGTCCTCACATCTCCTCAGACCACAGCTGGGTAACTCTTTTTACCTTTCTGTTATGGCAGCCTAGAAGGAGGAAGGGACAACAGAAATACAATGTACTAGGAGGTTATACTTAACCCAGCTTTCTATGACATTAATGGACTACATCGCAGATATTAGACTATATGCCCAATACTCCCTTGTTTCTAGCAATCAACTGTGACAAATGTCATCGTCAGCCAGGGGATAATTTTAAAAATTCCATTTTGATGCAAACCTCTTCTACTACTGATAGAAATTCCAAAAACAAACAAACAAACAAACAAAAACCCCAAATGCTTCTGCACAGATTTCCCTCAGCAAGAAGAGGACAAAGTCTCCCTATGAGCAAGATGTGTTGAAGCTAGTACCAGAGGGTATCTATGCCCTCTATGTCTCTGGTGGCCTGTGTATAAATATTTTCATTGTTCTATTATTTAAATCTGAGGCCAGTGATATTCTCAACTGGCTTTGGGGAGTTCTTTTGGTGGAGTGGAGTGGATTCTTCAATCTCATATGAAAAGATAACATTTAATTTAGGGTATATGTCTAGCTTTGAAATCTCTGCTCTACCTGCACATCCCTGGTATTGAGAGACTGCCTGATCTCCCTCATGTATGGGAGGCTGGAGTCAGGACTCTTCAGGATCTATCAAAAAGCCTGTTTCTTGGTCTCTCTCGAAGCTGCAAGATGATGAAAATTTCCAGAGCTTGTATCCACTGTCAGGTAAGATGAAACTGTACCTAATCAAAAAAAGAAGTTGGTTTTTAAGAATGCCAAGATCCAAAGTACCAGGGGGATTCAGTAAGGAGAAAGTTTTAAAGGAAAGGGAGGTAAGCTACGTGAACTGATTTGGGATTCTGTGTTATGTTTTGCGGTTTTCATCCATGGTTCCCAATGCATCACTCCTTCCCAAGACAGGCCGTAGAAAAAAGAATTTTTCTCCCTCTAAGCAGGTCACAGAAACCCTGACCTCTCCATTCTACCACCTCAGAGCTACTGATCATAAAGCAATTCTTCCTCTTCCCTTGTCTGATGGTAGATGACTGACCTCTACTTGGGAAGAAGAATTGTCACACACCTGCAAGGCAGGAGCTCTGCACAGTAAGGTCAAGGAAAATGTGATAAGGCCTTGTTGAGGTTCCCTACCCAGTCTATTAACACAATAATAAGCATTTTTTTTGTTCTTTCAAGTTTTAATCTGGTTACCTATACTTAAATTATGCCCATGAAATGACGTTTCTATAAAAAAAAAAAAAAGTACAGGTATAACGATCTTCAGCTATCACAAGGGATACATGGAAGGCAGGACACTCATACTGGGCAGGGAAGCCCTGTATCTTTTCCTGCATTCCTCATCCTACACATCTTTCCATCTTCATCCTCTGTAACCATCTTTAAAGCCAGTGAATATAAGCAAGCATTTCCCTGAGTTTTGTTTTATGAAAGAAAATTAACCAAACCCCTGGGGAAGACAGTGGGAGCTTCAGTTTATAGATGGTGGATCAGAAATACAAGTAAAAAGCCGATATCTAAAGTGAGTGGAGGCAGTCGTGAGACTGGAGCCTTAAACTGAGGGATCCCACATATCTCCAAGCACACAATGCCAGAATCCAATTAAAATTAAGGAACATCCAGATGGTTTCCACCACAGGACTGATGGCTTGCTTGCTGTGTGAGGAAAACTACCACCACACATACACACACATTTAGCATTAGATTTTTATGGTGTGTGAGTAGAAGAAAAACAGTTTGCTTTCCAACTCAGATTCTGCTCTTCAGCTTTGCTATTTAGGGTACCTGTCGCCTTTGAGGGACTGAGTGTGTTGTAAGCAGTTGATTCAAAGCAGGTAATATAACTCCCTTCTCCATGTGGATTATGATAATGGCACACTGATCCCTTTGAGGGAATACTGCATTTGAAGACAGCTTTACCCTAAGGTATAAAACATGGATCATAGACAAAGACATATTTTTAGACAGAAAATAAGCATAATTTCATGAAGGGCCTAGACCTATGAGTTAGACCTTTGGATTATTTTCTTACCATTTAAATTTAACCTATTGCTGTGAACTAAATATGTCCCCTAACCTATGTGTTGAAAATTGATCCCAATGTAGCCACATTGGGAGGTAGGAACTCTGTGGAAGTGTTTAAGTCACAAAGGGGAAGGTTTGCTATCTTCTGCATTTCTGTCACACGAGGACCAGAAATGTGTTCTCTTTTGCCCTTCCTCTTTAAGAAGGGTCAAAGGTGATAGCAATACCTTGATCTTGGACCTCTCAGAGACCACATCTGTGAGAAAATAGACTTCTGTCTGTCCTTCACAAATGACACAGAGTGGTATTCTGTTCTGGCAGCACAAAGTGGGCCAAGGTATCCATCCATCCTTCTTGTCTCATCTAGTGAGCAGGAGGAAGAAGTGCATTGGAAAGGGCGGGAGGGAAGCACCAAGACTGAGTGAAGAAGGATGTCTTTACTGTCCTTAGACCAGTGGAAATGACTTGGAGATAAACTCATGACATTTGAGAGAAAGAAGGAAGCTGGGGAAGAAATGACAGTGTTGGTCACCTTGGGAGCTGCAGATATTCGTACAATATGGAGGGTGGACAATGGAGAATGGTGGAGCAATGTGAGATGCAAGAGAATATTTTAGATCCTGAGCCATAGCATAGCAAGTCAATGGTCTTACCTCGAGAACCTACCTCCCAATGTTCACCTTTACCCTTTGTGCACAGTAGTGGGCTAAATCAAAAGAGCCATGTTTTGTTTGTTTGTTTGTTTTTTAAACTGTGCAAGTAACATATCAATCAGCACCTAGGTAAGAGCCTTTAACTGCAGCCACCTGTACAACTTCTAGGTAAATCTTTCAAGCAAACTATTAAATGGACCAAATGAAAAGGAGTATGAAAGTATTCTTAAAACCTTAAGTGAGACTTTCAGCAACACGGCCGATTAAGAGGACAGAGATGTGCCTCACTCCATTACAGACACAGGTAGAAGGGGAAATGCTTCTCTACAAGTTGCTTGGTACCAAGCTATGGTTTGGAAGTTCCTCTCCAAAGGTCCATGTGTTAAGGTTCATTTCTCAGTGTGTGGAGCTATTGGTGGACGATGAAACTTTTGTTTTTGTTTTTTTTTTTTTTTTTTTGTTTTGTTTTTGTTTAAGACGATGAAACTTTTAACAAAGGTCTGATCACCAGGTGTGGTGGTACACATCTTTTAATCTCAGCACTAGGAGGCAGGGGCAAATGGATCTTTGTGAGTTTGACACCATCCACTTCAAATACCAAGTTCCAGGTCAGCCCAGTGCTGCATAGTATGACCTGTCTTAAAAAGGGGGGGGGTGTCTGATCTAAATAATTTAGGAGTTTGAGGAGTCCATTGAGACCCCTCTCCCCCTCCCCCATACACATCTTTTAGCTGCCTAGTCCCAATGATGTGAACAGGCCCCTCAGTCAAATGCTTCCACAATGATACACTAAGCTTCTGCAGACCCAAGGCAACCAAGGCAACTATGGGTCAAAACTTTTCTAACCCATGTGGCAAAATACACTTTTTCCTTATATAAAGTTTGCCTTAGGTGTTTTGGCA